>QRFJ01001906.1:0-54925 GCA_006176705.1 Cocos nucifera
TGGGAAAGAAAAGAGAGCTTAGAGAAAAACGTATCTGGAGGGTCCGTTATAGACGGAGCATGTAACAAACTATGATGACAGTCGTAACCGCCTGGTAGTGGGCCGTTCAGGCCACGTAGATTTGTTATGGGGATAAGTTGTTGTTTGTCGTGACTTGTAGGCGGTGGAAATTCCTCTATTGCAGTTCGGACGTAGATCGGAGACTTTGGTGTATGTAGTGGACTTATGACCGTCCAAGGTTCGTTAGGGGCAATGTCTGATGGCTTTAAAAAGTTCGGAAGCTTCCTGGGCCGCGCACAAGTAGGTGCCTCCTGAATTGAGATCTGAAGTTCTGCGCTCCATCCCTCGCGGAGCGGTTGTTACGTATCAACGATTTGACGAGATTTCTTTGGATGGCTCTCGCCGACAGACGCGACAAAGATCAGGTAGGTCCGTGACTGGAAGGAGCGCTGCCGGGAGAAGCACGATTGGAGTCATCTAGGAGCATGACTGAAGATTCGTCCGGAAGGAGTGCGACTGGAGGAATTCATCCAAAAGGAGCGTGACTGGAGGAATTCGTCCGGAAGGAGCGCGACCGAGCCCTGAACCTAGTATTCATTTTTAGTCAGAAGACGAGGTTAGCATAACAACAGTTCTACTTCACTGTTCAAAATCGTGCCGCTGAGCTTCTATGTGCTGTTGAGAGGTCCTGTGCTATGATCTTATTGCTGAGGGAATCGACGAATTCCAATGGAAGGAAGGTTGGCAGCTAAAGACTTCGGCCAAGGACTTCGGCGGGGGTTATTTTTCCCCCAACACTTATCTCCCTACTTCCGAGTTCGAATTTCGAATGAAGTACGAAAAAGTTACTCAACCGAAGTCCCTTGCCAACTTTCCGCTCTCAGAGAATAAGACCTTTTGTCTTTTTTCGAATTGGCGCCGAAGTTTAATGTCGAATAACCTGAAGGGGCATTCCCTTGAAAACCCATCTGGCATAGAGCTCAAAGTACGGCATAATTATTATTCCGTCAGGCAGCAGGTGCGAGTGGGACGCGTGGTAGGTTAGGATTAGTTGAAGGATCCTATGATCATAACTTCCTCTGGTTCTATTTTCCTATTTAAACCTCTTCTTTCTTGGCCTCTCACCTTCATTTGCACTCCTTCCTCTCTTTTCTCCATTTTTCGTCGCCCCCAAGTGTCCCATCCTTGTTGCCCTTATCCTCTCACAGCGTCCCCGGCCGTCGGCGTTCTTCTCAACTATCCTGCATCTTTTTGGTGTTCTCCCCAGATTTTTTGATCAACCCAGGTCAGTCCCTCATCTTTATCCTCTTGATTTTTGGCTTTCTCGTATTCTTTAGAACCTCTTCAAATTCTAGGTGGGTTTTCGCCATTTTTCTTTTTTGGGTTTTCTCTCTCTTTTTTCTAGATTTTTTGGAGATTTTATCGGATTTTATTTGATCTAAATATCGTCCGAAGTTTCTTGGTCTAGTGGTTCTAAAAGTCCGATTGACCCAAACCCCTAAAACCCCAAGACCAAAAATGGAACCTGAACCTAGGGCAGCACCTCAACCAAACTTCATATCGGGAACCATCCCTTGCTCTTTAACCACTGAAGATCTGCCATTGATCAGGATTTAGTACGGGGTACCTACTGAGTACAAGCTGGAACTTCCTGGACCGAGTGGCCGAGCTTGCGCCCCTCCTCCAAGTCGGTTCTGCTTGTATTTGGAGGCCTTCCATGCTGGATTAAGGCTTCCTCTCTCCATTTTTGTTGTAACTCTTTTTCGTTTTCTAAATATCTCTTTAGCTTCTGTAGTGCTGAACTCATTTAGGTTCATAATAGGGTTCCTTACTCAACATATCCGCCAAAGTTCAGCCCACTATTTCATTTTTCTGAACTTACTTTACCTTTAAGTGTCATCTTAATGCAAAGGACTGGTGGTATGTTTCACCCCAGCTCGGCAAGAAGGGATTGCTCAAGGGAGCCCTCTCTATCCATAATTGGAAAGAAAAGTTCGTCTTTGTTTCTTGCCCGACCTTACACTTAGGACTCCCATCTTGGGAAAATCGGAGAGATTCAGTCCGGCGAGCCCCGAGGTTAGAAAAAGATGACCGAGAGTCGGTTAGTAAAATCAAAGATTTCCGAGCTCCTCTTATGTCCGAGCTAATAAAAGAACAAACTCTATTCAACCTCGGCCTCAGCCCCCTGAATCCAATAGGTATACGGCCGAAGTTGTAGGTTACCCCCTTTCTTCTTCTTTTTTCTTCCTGACCGTACTTTTTCTTTCTTTACTGTAGAAATGGACGCCTAGGCGGTCGAAAATGCTCATGAAGGGGCTCCCGACCTGCAAGAGGAAAGGAAAGGCACCGGACGAGAGCTCGAAAAAAGCAAGAGGCTGACATTCCGTGTTCCGCAACTCCCATCAGTGCATGGATGCCCCCGAAGTTGCCCCAGAAGTCGAAGCTCCTCCTGCCGCCAAGTTCGGCGCCATCGCCCAGGTCGCCGGATCTTCGATGCCGCCAAGCCCTCCCGCCGAGGCCCAAATCCCAGAGCCTCCTATCGGAGGAGAGGAGGCGGAGAAGAAGACCAAAAGGGCCCTAAGAAAGTCCCAGCGGATAGTTCACCGCAACAGGCCCAATAGCTCCGACGAAGAGTTGGGGGAGAACCCCTTCAACAATCATGAAATCGTCAGCGGGTTTGGTTGACGGATTTACCATACCTGAGATCGTAGATAGGATCGTCAACGCCGATGTCGACCAACACGCTTGGGATTCACTCGGATTCTTTCTTGAGATAGCTACTTCATCCTTCTCTTTTTCTTTAAATGTCTTAATGCTTCCTCGTCTGCGCAACTTTCTTCATCATATTATATTTTTTTATTTAATATTATTTTATTTTTATTTTTTATTTTTATTATTATATTTTTATATATTTTTTAATAGATGGGCCACCAACTACTCGGCTACATTAGATCACTGAACCACTTGAAGTCGGAGCTGGTGAAGGCCCAAGAAGATCATCAAGCCAAAATTGAGCTCCTACTTAAGGAGAGGGACGAGGTTAACCGCTCCTTGAAGGAAAAATCTATTGAGGTCAAAGGTCTCCGAGAAGCGCTCCGCAAGAAGAAAGAAACATCAGTGGAGTTGAAGACCGCTTTAGGCTTGGAGAAAGAGCAGAGGAGAAAGGCTGAAGCTGAGACTGCCGAACTGAAGGAGCAAATTTCTATGTAGATCTTGAAGGCGACAGCTCGAGCGATAGAGGAGTTCAAGGTCTTCTCCAAAATGAGAGACCTGAACGTCAAGTTCAGCCAAGAGGCCTTCAATAAAGGTTTTGAACTCTGCGAGAACAGGGTGGCCAGCAAGTTTTCCGAGTTTGACCTCAATTTCTTGTACGAAGGAGCTCCTGAAGACGAAGCGAAACCACCCATCGACGCGGCCAATCTCCCTCCTACCGAACTTACCACCAAGGAACCGAGGTCGACTAATGCTACGCCGGACTCTTCGTCAGCTCCCCTAGAGGTCTGAGACCTCTTAATTTGTATTTTTCCTTTTCATTTGTTTCCTTTTTGTACTAAAAACATTTTGATCAATGAAGACAAGTTTATTTTGAGAACAAATTTCTTTCTTTTACGAAATCTATGGTAATGTTTTCATGCTCATAGATGTTTTCATGCTCTAAGTATAGTCTCCTATCGAAGCTGACCCCCTTCCTCAGGGTGTTCCCTTGAAGGCCCACATAAAGAGCCTAAGAAGGAAAGTTCGTCATCTTAAGAAAAAGTTGGAGAATACTAAAGACGCACTTAAGAAATCAAAGAACTATGCCGACGCCACCACTGAAGTTAACCGCTTGCATCAATCATCCAGGCAATTATTCAAAGAATATAATACCAAGAAATTCCACCTGAATAAAGAGCTCGAGGAGATCAAAAAGCATGCAAGTGAGAAGTCCTAGACTTTAACAGCTAAAGCTTGCTCCCTTAAAGTTGAACTCAATGCGGCAAAGGAAAAAATTAGATTATTGGAGGGAAGGTCGGCGTGATCTACTAGCCGGGAAGAGTCCGACTGGGATTGGTCCAAGAGATTCTCAAAGCTTCAAAATCAACTTCACGCCGCCGAAATTTCATACAAGAGTTACGAGCTCGACTGAAGTAATGAAATTGCTGGTCTCCAGCAGCAACTTCAAAAAGCGAACGAGAAGATAGCTGGTCTTAAAAGCCAATTGGCAGAGAGGGCGAAGGCCAGCTCGAACAGAGAATCAGATGAACTTCTTTCCTTAAGGAATTCTTTGGACACCCTGTCAGCAACATTCGCAAAAGAATTGGCCAAGCTTCAACGGCTGAAGATCCAATTGACTTATGAGCGACAAGCTGTTAAGGACGCAGAGGCCGAGTCAGAGGTTCTAAAAAGACAGTTGCGGGAGTCCAAAGATAATTACTAGCGGACTGATAAGTTATTCGTAGAAAGCCTGTTGAAAAGAAACTTGAAGAAGAGATTGCTAGCTTGAAGCAATCTTTAGCGATGGCAGGGTCAGTAGTCTGAGGTCCGAAGAATTGGGTTCTTCTTAGGACTTCGTCCATTTTACCTTTTTGTACATGGTCTATTTTACCTGTAAGGCAATATTGTAGCAGTGCCGAGCTAGTGCCTGATCCCCTCTAACCTCCCCGACTCCATGCTTCGTTGAGAACTTCATTTTCAGGTGGTAAGTCGAAACCACGGCCCGGAGTGTATTCAAAACAGGTCGGCCAAAGATCGCATTATAGGCAAAAGGGGCTTTTACCACTAAAAAATCGACTTGAGCTCCAAATTGCTTTGGGTATCGGCCTGCTACCACAAGCAATGTTATTATTCCTTCCACTGGCACTGCATCACCTATGAATCCTACTAATGGGGAATTCATCAGTCCCATTCTATAGACATTTTAGAAAAAGCATCATAAAATAAAATATCAGTAGAGCTTCCATTATCAATTAAAACACCGCGTACATCATAATCTGCAATATTTAAAGTGACTACAACCGTGTCATTATGCAGAAGCTGAACTCCCTGAGCATCTTCTTCTGTGAAAACGATGGGTTCTTCGATCCGCTGCTTCTTTGCTGGCTCTACTGACGCACTAGCCTCCACTCGCTAATGTTCCCCAGCAATAGTGTTAATGATTCCAAGGGAAGGCCGATCTCCTTGCGGCTCATCCCGCCGAGATGGTTCAGGCAATGACGGGGCTCTTGGACAATCTTCTCTTCTCTCCGGTCGATGCCTGATAAACCGATCCAGCCGACCTCTTCTAATTAGTACTTCAATCTCGTCTTGAAGCTGAATGCACTCTTCAATGTCGTGACCACAGTCACGATAGTACAGGCAGTATTTGTTGGGGTTGCGCTTGACCGAATGAGTCCGCATCCTCTCCAATCCTGGCAGTTGCTCTTATCTCCATCAGCACCTAGGTCTTTGAGGCGTTTAAGGAAATAGTTGTTGAATCTTCTGGAAGGAGAGTTCCGCCGGATCCTTCGATCCATATTTTTCTGTCGACGAGCTCAAGAAGTTTGAGCTCGTCTGCACTCAAAAGGAGTTCGGAAGCATGGCCGAGCTTCACTCAGCTTTTTTTTAGGTGCGGGCTTGCTAGATTCACCCACCTGTCACTCTTTTGCAGCCTCATCGTCCTTCAATTTGAAGGCCTCCGTCCGGGCATAACCTTCAGCTTGGGCCAACATATCAGCAAAATTCCTGGGGTACTTTCTTTCCAGGGACGATAGAAGATCATTCTTCTAAAGACCGTCTTTTAGTGCAGCCATGGCACAGACTGGTTCAAGTTCCGAAACTCCAGCGCAGCAGCATTGAAGCGGCTGATATAAGCTCGGATGGACTCCCCTTCTTTCTGCTTTATATCGATGGAGTCCGAACCTCGTCTTGGACGTCGGCTGCTTATGAAATGAGCCGCGAGCTGATGGCTCATCTGATCAAAAGAGAATATCGTACCCGACTTAAGGCTCGAGTACTAGTTTCTTGCCGCTTCCTTCAAAATAGATGAAAAAGCTCGGCACACAATGACGTCCGGTGCGCCATGAAGCAGCAGCATCGTCTGAATATGGTCGACCTGATCAGAAGTTCCATCGTAACTCTCGAACTGAGGGAGCTTGAAGTTCGGTCAGACGGGCTCCGGCATGATCTTAGCAGAAAAGGGAGGATCGGTGCAGATATCGTCATGGTGGACCGAGATGGCATGGCGGAGTTCCTCAATCCGCCGATTTATGTCCTGAAGCTTCTGATCGAGAGCATCATCTCGACCATGGATCTCAAAGAACTGCCGACTGTAAATGGGAAAAGTCTTCTCCGGAGAAGAATCGTGATCGGGGCAGGGGCTCCTTACTCTCTGCTTCCCCTTCTCGAGGGTAACGGGTCTGCTGACCCAAGTTGCCCTTCTTGGTGCCGATTCTTGAAACTCCAGCTGGGGTTTCTCCGATAGACTGCCGCCAGGGGCTGCTGCATGGCCTATACCATTTCGATGAGACCTCGAACCTACTGCATCAGCAAATTGAACTGTGCCGAATCCACCATGGCCACAGGTGGAGGAGGTTGAGATGCCAGTGATAGTGTTAGAGAAGACAGGTTTGGCTCAGATCTGAGGCAAAGGTGGTGAATCGCCGGATGGTTTTCTTCGGGAGCATTTCTAGGACAAGAGATTAAATGGAGGTGGATTCAAAAGATTAGGAGAGAAAGAAAGCAGATAGGATCGACTGGGCACTTCTTTTAGAACAAGAGCTTAGTCCCTTCCTCTAGCGCCAATCCTATTAGTGCAGAAATCTGTGAGAACGTCGAAGATAGCTGAAGTTGGAAAGGTGCGGCTACCGATGGGACCTACAAAATAAAATTCAAACCGGAGGCGGGTGGCTCTGGCAAGACTCTCCGACGCTCAAGTCAATTCTTCGACCAATTAGAATGGAGTGCTCAGAAAATAGAAAACCAGAGTGACAGGAAGCGAAAGAGAGCTTAGAGAAAAACGTATTTGGAAGGTCTCTTTTGTAGACGAAGCGTGTAACAAACTGATGGTAACAGCCGTAACCGTTTGGTAGTGGATCGTTCAGACCACGTGGAGTTTGTTACGGGGATGAGTTGTTGTTTGTCGTGACTTATAGGCGATGAAAATCTCTTTGTTAGAGTTCGAACGTAGATCGGAGACTTTCGTGTATGTAGTGGACTTATGACCGACCGAGGTTCATTGAGGGCAATGTCTGATGGCTTTAAAAAGTTTGGAAGCTTCCTGAGCCGCGCACAAGTAGATGCCCCCTGAATTAAGATCAGAAGTTCTGTGCTCCGTCCCTCGTAGAGAGGTTGTTATGTATCAACGATTTGACGAGGTTCCTTTGGATGGCTCCTGCCAACAGGCACGGCAGAGATCAGGTAGATCTGCGATTGGAAGGAGTGCTGCCAGGAGGAGCGTGATTGGAGGAGTTCGTCCGGAAAGAGCATGACTGGAGGAGTTCGTCCGGAATGAGCGTGACTGAAGGAATTCGTTCGGAAGGAGTGCGACCGAAGGAATTCGTCCGGAAGGAGCGCAGTCGGGCTTTTATGTGCTATTGAGAGGTTCTGTGATATGATCTTGTTGCTGAGGGGATCGATGAATTCCAACGGAAGGAAGGTCAGCGGCTAAGGACTTCGACGGGGTTATTTTTTTCCTAACACTTAGGATGTCCAGTCTTTCCAAAATCATTGATCCCCAACCCAATGATCCATCAATTATGATTATTTTAACTTAAGGTTTTAGGATTTTAGATCTCATTGACATGATCCCTACATGCCCATAAAACCATTGCCCTAATCTATAAGGTTTATCATAATCTTAAAATTAATTAAGACAGCAAACGATGAAACATAAAAATGCCTCTTTATTAATAATAAATGTCATACATGAGTTGGGAGTAATTACAGAAAAGACCCTATCACATAAATGCGATTGGCTTGCAGGGCACAATTCTTTTAATTGGTCTGCCCTCTGCTCCACCACCCCAAAACCCCTCATTCCAAAACCGAAGAACCTTACCTTATCGCAAAACCCCAACCTTTACCACTAATTGGTGTTGCCTACTTTGGACAAGCTCACCACCATATCCCCACCCTGCTCTATTGTTCTCTCCACCCGCATGATTGATGCCTTCACCATGGTCACATGTCGTAGCCTAGGCCACGTTTAGATGGGGAAGAGGATGAAGATGCACAAAATAAGAGAACAGCAAAGGAGGGGAAGAAACTCTCTCATTGATCTTTTGATTAATACCAAAGAAAATAACTTAATTACAATGTTGGCCAATCGAGCCGTATTTATAAAAGAAAAAATCTAATAGACTTAAACTAGGACTCTAACACAAACTAGGATAAAGATTGAAAATCCCTATTCATCTAGGATTCTTTTGGATTCCCATTGACCTATCAAACGATAGAATCTCGTCCTAAAATCAACTGTGATGGCGAAGCATTAGGCTCGTAGAGCTCGAAAGGAGCTTTCCAAATTAGGGTCATAATAGCAATTTCGGCATCCGATGAGAAAGTTACGCCCAATCTAGTGCGACAATGTCAAAATCAGCTAGATTAGGCACAACCAGCCTGGTTCCTCGCCCATTCGGATTCAGTACATCAAATCAAGATCTCTGTTCGTTCTGACGTCTACATCATCCTCCCCAAGCTGGGAAGAACTTGTCCTCGAGTTTGAAGCCTCCATTGCTTCCATCAAGCAGGCGTGCTTCGTCAGAAGGTTGATCCTAATCTCTGGCTTGGGTTTAGATAATTCCTCCATCGGTGCTAGAATAATCTTCTGACCATCCTTCCAAAATGTGTAGGTGTTCCGACATCCATCATAAGTAACGCTAAGTAATGCTACGATCGTACTACCACAGTCTCACTAAAAGCAAATGGCAGGCATCCATGGCAATGACATCACATTAGACTTTGTTTAAAAGTACTTATGCCCGATAGAGAACAACATAAGGCAGCAATTATTGACAATCACCTCACTCCCTTTTTGGAACCATGATAGCTTGTAAGGACGAGGATGCTTTTCAGTTGTTAGATTCAGCTTTATAATAGCCTCTTAAAAGATAATGTTCTCGTAGCTCCCTCCATCAATAATGACTTTGCAAACCTTTTCAATGGTGCAACAAGTATAGAAGATATTAGTCCGCCTCCAGTCTTCTTCCTTTTTGGGAGCAAACAGGCTCTTTCGAACAACTAGAGTCTCGCCACTATCTCCAAACAGCAAGAAATCATCCTCTTCTTCACCCCTTCATTACAGATGGGCTTTTAATCTTCGTCGGATTTTTCATCTCCTTCTTCAATCAGCAACTACTTTCCTGACCGTCCAACAAGCTTCTTACACTCGCTCCACGTGTGCCCGATCTTGCCACAGTTGTAACACCATAGCGTAGAAGATCCCATCAGGGTTAGCTTCGAAGATCTCATATCAACAGCACCACGAATAGGAGGGCTAAATGCCGTATTGCGCTACATGTACCTCTGATTCTCTAGCACTTTGTTGCTTTGCAAAGGAGAATCAAATCTAGGAATAGGCCTTCGCCGCCACTGTTCCTCAGCAATTACAACATGGTGGTATGCCTCTTTGACCGTCCATAGGGAGTGGAGCCTCCAAACATCTTGAATCTACTACCGTAGGCCACCAAAGTACTTCGCGACCATCTACTTCTCGCTTTTCGTCAGGTCGTTTCTAACCACCAGTTGGTAGAACTCCATGTATTCGTTCATGGATCTAGGCCCTTGTCGAAGGTTCTGCAGATACTAGTACAAGGTCTGTGTAATTAAGAGGCAAAAATTGCTCCCTCAACACCTTCATCTTTTCCCAATACTGGATCTTCAGCTTGCCTCTGCACTCCCTGATCTTCTTCAACTATTGCCACTAGGCTGAAGCTCGTCCCGTCAATTTCAGAACAACAAGCTTCACCTTCTTATCATCGAGCATCTCTTTATACTCGAAGATGTACTCGATCTAATCCAACCAATCGAGGAATACCTTCGTTTGTAAACTACCTGAATATTCAGATAAATCTATCTTGATAGAATCATACCAGCGAGTTAGTCGCTCGAACGAATCACCATGACCTTCACGCCGACGGATGGGAATACCCCTATGGAAGCAGTTCTCGAAATCTGTAACTTCATCAGATCTACAATCTTTTGGTTCCAACTCAAATCTCGCATCCTAGGTTTCCAACTGCATAAGGCACATAATCAGTTCCATCACTTGTCTCCTCAAATCTTCGCACTCTATCATCAGATCCCATTCTCACTGTGTAATTTCTTCAAGAACTGCTACCGCCTGGATTGTTTCGTTTCACTTCTGACCACCACCCGCTATCATGACTGTAAGGAAGAATCGTCGTTCAAGGATTCGCTGGGCTCTAATATCAACCGGCGTAGCCTAGGCTACGTTTAGATAGGAAGAGCATGAAGATGCACGAAACAAGAGAACAGCAAAGGAGGGGAAGATACTCTCTCCTCGAGTTTTTGATTAATATTATTGGGGATAAAATAGCTTCCACCAAAGTCCAATAGGATGTCCGATCTCGATATGACTTCGCCTAAAGTCATGACGACTACAACCGAACTCCAACCAAGCTGTTCTCTTACTCCAACCTAATTTGAGGAGGCCGACCTTCAGCCCATGTGTGCCGGACGATCTTTTCAATTACAACTGTCAGCTCTCTTTCAACGACTGCAGAATGCTCCAAAGACACAATGAACTTTGTTCGGACGAAGTTAAACAGTAAAAAAATTATTAACCAATTGATTCTGATCCTAGTATTGGCAGAACTAATCTCAGTACAACCCGACTTTGTTTGCCTACCAACCTCGAAGGCGGCCAAATTTTCGCGCTGCGAATGACAATATATCTTACCAATTTCATATCAAGGACTCCAGCAAGCCAAGTTCCTTTCCGATCGAACTCCATTCAGCCGAATTCTTCTCCAGCTGAATTTCTTTACTCCATCTTATGTATGGCAGCCAACCTTGAAAGCAACCGAACTTCCAAGAGCAACCAAAATAGTGCCAGCAAGTAGCCATGAGTCTTGGCATTCACCTATCTCCACTTCCAGCCGAACTCCTCCAAGAAACTCTGGCCACGATCCTCAGTGAAAAATCCACTACTCTCTCTCTCTAATCTCCAGCCTGAATGTTCATATCCGCTCTCAACCAACCTCAAAAGTGGCCGAGCTCCTCAAAGCTGTCAAGAGCAGTCACAGCAAAACCCAATCACAAGTCTATCATTCGCCACTTGAAAGCCAACCTTCGAATTCGACCAATCCGATCTCGAATTCTTCATCTCAATATAAATAACCTGCTACCAAGCACGGACAGTTCCAGCCTTCATCCGAACTCCATCAAATAGAAATCAACCACCTACAAGTCGCGACAAACAACAGCCCACTCTCCATAACAAACTCCACGTGGTCCGAACGGTCTACTGACATTTTGTTATGGCTGTCACTTTCATTGTGTTACAAGTTCCGCCTATATAAGGGACCCTCCAAATATATTTTCTTCTCTAAACTCTCATCTCCGCTTACATTCTCCTAAGTACTCCATTCTTGTTGGCCAGAAAACTAACTTAACCATCGGAGGGTCTTATCAAAGACCCCCACCTCCGGTCTGGACTTCATCTTGCAAGTCTCATCAGTGGCTTTATCTTCTCCAGCTCCAGCGAACTCTGGCATCATCACCATTTTCTGCACAAATAAATATCAAAGAAAATAAACTGATTATAACATTAGCCAATAGGAGCATACTTATAAAAGAAGAAACCTAACAGACTTAAATTAGAACTCCAATACAAACTAGGATAAAGATTAAGAATCCCTATTCACCTAGAATTCTTCTGGGTTCCTATTAACCTATCAATCGATAGAATCTCGCCCCAAAATCGACTGTGATGGCGAAGCATTAGGCTCGTAGCACTTGGAAAGAGCTTTCTGAATTGGGTTAATGATAGCGATTCTGATACCGGATAAGAAAGTTAAGCCCGTTCTAGCACAATAGTGTCAAAATTAGCTGGATCAGGCACAAATTAGCTGGATCAAGCACAATCAGCCTAATTCCTAGTCCATTCGAGTTCGGTCCAGCAAATCAAGATCTCTGCCCTCTCTGACGTCTGCATCATCACACAACAAATACAAGAACCATTATTGGCACATGGTCACCAAGCATCCTTGCAATGAAGAACTATCAAGCCATCACAATCCTAGCAATTCTAGAATGCCACTTGGCATCTAGTTGTGACGGCAATGTCAGGTTCCACCTCTAAAGGGTACACTAGCCTTCCCAACCTCCTTGTTCCTTTCCCCCTTTGTTGCTAATAGGCTCCTCTCCCCAATCCCCTCCACCCTCGATAGCTCCAGGAGGATGCATATGATGCATATCAAGAATTACCTCATTAAGCCAGTCGCTTATGCCTGCCTTCAACTGACTCCTAAATTTTGATAATATCTTTCTTTTCTTGAAAGTAATGGGCTACACCATAGTAGCTGCAATCTTTTACCTAGGGTAACATGCCTTGAGACTCTTTCGTAATCCTGAGCCTGCATCCAATTACTAAGTATTCTTTGTTAAAAATGTTTCGAGAATACCGACTTCCCTAAACCTACATCTGCATCCACTTTTACACCCACTCGCAGCTTGGCAACCCAGGACTCAACCAAAGCATTGGCTAGAGTCCAAAAAGTGATTTCCAATCAAAAGGATCAGAAGTTGACTAGAGTCCAAAAACTTTAAAAGCAATACATCCTATGGTGGGCATCTATCAACAGTAATCATTGCAACAAGGGATCAACCTGAGCAATCTTAGCATTGGTTTAAAAGAACTTAAGGCAAGTTCATGCATGGCAGAAGAGAGTGATGAAGAACCAAGATCATGCCATGATGAATCAAGTACTGTAACCTTGGGATTTCTACCAAATTTAGTTTAGTTATCAATCTTTTGCATTTTCTTTTTATTTCTTGTTATTTTTAGTTTTAGTGGGTTATTTGCAATCAAGGGTTGAGATTAAAAGATTGGTTCATTTGATAACTTGATAGGCTAATTGCTGTAGCAGTTGCATCTGCAACATTGTTCATGCTACGGTATCTTTTGACAGTAATCGTGCTTTAGTGGTAGTTACAGGATTTTGGAATAAAATTAAGGCGTTCTATTTAGAGCATATTTAGTGCAGTATGAACGCTATGTTTCAGTTGAATAAATCTGCAAAACCTAGTGTGATGCATGGATCTGATGTAAGACCCATCCGTAGGTGTGTTTACTACATCCCCAGAGTGAGTCTGATTCTATCCTTCCATATTCCTTGAATCTTTCGGGTGATTTTCTGTCTTCTTCTTCATTTTCTTTATTTTTCAACACCAGATTTTTTTTAATCTCTTGTTTTCTTGTTGATTATCTCAATTCTAATTCTGTTAATTCTTAACCAGTTCGCCACCAAGCTGTAACATTTGGTGCACAAATCTGTTATATGACAGTTATTCAAATCCCTAATTTGTTGTTTGAGGTAATAGTTCATCTCTAAACCCTAAATCCTAGAACTTTAGAATTGATTATCTTTAATTGTTTCCTCTTATAGGCATTTTATCTTGGTATTTCATTAAATATGAAAACACCAATTCTGATTTCTGAGTCAACAGCATATGATTAGATATATTCCTCAGCACTTCCAGATCCTCTTCATTCCCTAATTGAACCTAGTTTAATATTGTTTAGATTCATCTCAGCATCCACCATCAATTTTGCATTTGAAATTCCGGCTTTCTCCATTCAATTTTAATCAAAACTCAGGACTGAATCGAATTTTCCAGCAAAATTTTATAGCATCCCTTTCTTAAAACCTAATAAGATCTCTTCCCTCAATTATCCTACATCAAGCGACCAAGCATAGCACCTTGCATGCACAAACAATGATGAACAAATTCACATCTGGATAGACATTTGGTCATAACAATATAATGATACGTATGTGGATACAGGAATTTGTAAAATAGCATAACTGCACTTGAGTTGAGCAACTTCTGATGCTACATCATGCCATTACCCAAACTTAAGCATCATCTTGAAAGTAAAGATTGTATCTTCTTTACAAGGTAAGGGGCAAAACCAAGGAAAAAAAACATTATGATCAAGCAGCACTTTCCCACATTCCAACCTGTCTAGTGAATAGCAGCCCAAGTCAATGCAGAGATGAAAAGGCAATATTGTGAAGGATCTTGATTTCTTAATTAAACAAAATACATGCATAGATGATAGGTTGGTACAACAAACACTAACAAGGCCATCATCTGATGAGATTTTTTTGAGATATGATAAGGCAGTAAGAGAACTCCACTGATGTCCCTCTACATGTCATGATATGACATAACAGCAAAAAACTTCATTTTTCAGAGATGTTATCAGTCATCTTCCTAATAAGTTTCTTATAAACTTCCCATGTCAGGATAAAATAAATTAGTTTACTTTCCAGATCTGTTTCCAAGTGCATGGAAGCATAGAAGTACGTTCATGCATTCAGGCAAACAACTAAGTAGAAAATTGTTGACATACAGATCTTCAAGACTGATTGTTGACTAAAAGGGTAGTACCCATATTTCTCTCTACATCGAATGTTTCAAGCTTACATGTGCATAGTCATTATAAAATTAGAAGAGCAATTCCTATAATTTTGATAACTGGAATTATAACTCAAAACACAAAAACAACAGAGAGAACTAAAGCAAGAAAGTACAAGATTACATGTATTTAATGTAAACATGTTAAACAGGAAAAATTAGTATAGCTCTGCGGTAAAACTCAAACCTCTTTTGTTGTTTGTTCTGATCCTTGCGTAGAATATCTGGCTGCAGAGCTTCTAACTAAACAAGGAATTACCAAATGCTTTCCAAACTGTCGACCAAGAAGATTTCTAGGATTTCTATTGATCATATGCCATCCAAAGGGTTCTGCAAACAACACTGAGATGCAATCAAGATGTACCTCAATCAATATATATGCTGCTCTAACATATCATATGAAATTCATGAAAACATAAATAAACAGACACATATTCTAAATACATACAATGATAAAATAAACTTGCTGCTGATCAGTGATTAGCATTAGAAGTCCAATTTCTAGTTACCAATAAATGATTAGCATTGAAACTCCAATTTGTCCCACAAGCGCCAAAACCAACACTTTCTGAATTATCAACTTAACCTTATCAGCTAAACTAGGAAAATAGATTCTCTCTAGAAAATACAAGCATAATGGACATAAAAAGGCAGAAATACATCCAAATACTTATAGCTAATGGCCGCATGCAAAAGGAATTGAACAATGCTTTGATCTTCTCTAATGCATAGGTGTTGAGAACCAAACTCTCTACATTGTCCAGATGCAGAAGAAACAAATTCTGTGGCACAATGTTCAAATAAAACTATGAAGATTCAAGAAGCTATACTATTAATCCACATTTTCTTTACCTTGCCGCCAAATACTTCCATTGTTTGAGAAATATATGAGGATATCACCAATAATTATTCTTATTCGACCTCCATAGTCTATTATGCTTCTTGACAAGGAGCATCACATGGTGACAAAGAAACTTCAGAGGCTACAAAGCCTTCATAAAGTCACACCTCTTTTTATATATGCATGAATTCAACCATATTCACAAAGGTCTACCAATAAATAAAGCTTCCCAAACTATTCATGGAGTTTTCTACCAAGCATCTTCCCTCACAGTTTTGCATGATATGGAGAATGCCTATGTTCATATTTCAATAAGTAAGAAACTTTGCATGCAATGCATAGACTTCTTGAAAGAGTGCTGCACTCCGCTCCCAGCATAAAGATTTCACATTATTGATTTCCTATGCTTCTCTCATAATTTTGGTAAATCTCCGATTCTCATATAAATGTCAGCTTAATTCTTCCTGAATAGAAAATTGTCGCCTAATTCACATTAATCCTAGTTACCAAATTTTAATTTTGTTATTGTAATAACACCTAGATTATGAAAGACAAAACGAAGGATCTAGTGCAATAAAAGATTGAAGAATACTCACCTAATGCGAACTGTGAGCAAGAATGCACGTACAGTGAAACATGCAATAGCCAGAAAAATGGTTTGTCACCTACTAAGGGAACATGAAAATTTGAAAATAAATATATTTGTTGGATAACCTACAATAACCAACTCTGATCTTACTCTACAGACTTAAAAACATGTGCCATTGGACTTAGTTGTTCACTAGGTAATCCAGCCACCAAATCAAGAGATCTGCTAAGCCAACAGCTAGGTTGGTACTGGTAAAAGTGTGGAACTAATGAACAATATAACAACCAAAAATCTTGTAAATGAAAAACTACTTTGCATCATATTATGTAGAGATGCTTAATAAAATTAAGTTCGAAGTGCTAAATGCACATATCCATAACTCTAGGTTTTTATTTTCTTTGCTAAATTTTAAATTAAGGTTGATCTGAAAAACTTTATAAGTTGAAACCGGGAAAAATACTACAAAATTGTCATGTTTCAGTGGTACTCATTCATAAAGTAGATATCATTCTTTGGCCAAGCATGTTATGCAAGTCTTGTAAAGGAATAGCTTGAGTTTCCATAAGGACAAAGTGGAAGGGATTCTGTTTGGTTTTGCAATAATTGCTGCTTTGAGTCGAAGCAGACAAGTACACACATTCATCTGAAAACATTAACAAATCATCAAGCCTTGACTCAAGTAATAATGAGGAAATATGGTTAGATGTCAACAAATATCATTGTATAGCTACAAAGAACAGATTTCTCTTACTCAAAGAAGACTAATCATTTGTCAGGGAGCTATGACCAATAAGGATTTAAAATTATTAAGTATACGTATATTAGTTAAATGCACTCCAATGATAATACATTATGCAGCCACAAAATTGGCGAGCCTTCTCATACCCATAGATATGTTAGGCATAAAATGGCAGTAACAAAGCACAAAAGGCTAAGATTTTACCATTTGAAGTTCATCGAATCTGCCATTACAAAGATAAACAAAAAGAAGATGCTTTTTAATTTTTAAATATTGCTCACTTTATATGAAGACACTGAGAAAATTCCTAAGCAAACTATCACACTAGCCAAACACTACCTAGTTCATGGTATACCATTTGACTCCTAAATTAGCACAAAATCCACTAAAAACCTTTCCTTATCTGATCCAAAGAAAAGGAATGGCCCAATTTATTTTGAGTTTTGCAGGTTTGGACTACGTTTATCTTTTTTGCGCAACAATAGACAAGTGTTATAAATTTTGGATGCTGTGTCCTAGCCCCACAGATACACTCCAACCAATGAATGTGTAGTGCAACCTCAAGAACGTGCATTCAGTAGTACAAGAAATATTTTCATTCAAATGAAATCATGTATGTCCACTACCACAATGGGTGCATTCAGTACAAAACATATGTCCATCCAGCTCCAGTTAAACATACAGTTGAAATCTATCTACTTAGAACCAGTGAGAAGTGTCAAGAATTTTTAAAACTCATCCATTCTTCAAAAAAAAAACAAAGAAAAGCAAATCCAATTTGCCAAAACTGAAATAAAGTTGACTGTTTTTGCAAAATCCCAAAATTGATTGAGTCTCTACTCTAAAAACATTAGCCTGAATTTTGACTTTCATAACAGAAAACTAGCTGCAATGCTAAAAGAAAACTCATATAGAAGACATGGCCAGCTTTAAAATGAGTATTTCAAGCCAATACAAGCATGTCTAGCCTAAGATATACCTCTACAAAACAAGGTTTGCTATCTTAGTATCAGATCATGTACCAGTACCATCATATTATAGTGTTAGTATGGTATGAGAGAATATATTAAATATTGGTATGGTATGGACAGCATACTAGTACAATACCAATATGATACGGTATCAATATGGTACGGTACCAATACGGTATGTAATGCCCCATACCAGATGGTATGAGGCGGTACGACAGACCATGCTATAAAGGCAGCTGACTTTTTGGACATGAAAGTTTTAAAAACTCATTTGGTTCGCGGGAAAAACTTTTCTTCCCAAGAAGTAACTTCTTGAGAAATTACTTCCTAGAAAGTTATTTCTTGTAAATAAGATTTTGGTATGTTTGGTTGACCATGGAAAAGAGACTTATTGAAGAGTGGCTTATGTTTAATTGAGCACCCATTTTCCTAGGAAAACTATGTAGAATATCCATTATACCCTTAAAAGATATAAGACCATACATTTTTGCTCCTAAATTTTATATAAATAATAATATATTCATATTAATATAGAAATAATATTAATATATTATAATATAAAATTATATCATAATAATTTATTATATTAATATAATACTAATATATATTATATTATGTTAATACAATATTAATATTTTAATACAATAAATTTCTTAATATCTAAATAAATATAATGTTATATTAATATAAATATTGATATATTAATATAAATACTATATTAATATTAATAAAAATATTATATTAATATAAATATTAAAATATAATAAATATTATAATATTAATATAATATTATATTATCACTCTTCAGTATTTCATCCTAACCATCTATGATATTTTACAAAATCTTAGCCATACATCTAAAAGGATATTTTGGGAAAGAAAAAAGCACCACCACTTTCCATCCTATGGAAAGTACCAAAACCCTCCTCCTCCATGGGTTTGCACTTTTCATGAAATGTGGAAAGTGACTTCCCATGGAAAGAGCTTTTTTCATTCTCTTTTCTCTTAAAACTCCAATCAAACTAGAGGCTCTCTCTCCACTTTCTAGGAAGTACCTCTTCCCTCCACTTCCCATGAACCAAACGAGTCCTAAAAGATCTTGATCTCGATTGGAATTCATATTTGCATAAGTATGCATGCCCGGTAAAAATTAAAAACTCATCTAAGAGTTTACAATAGTCATGTGCAGTCATTGAATGGATGGACTGCATCTATCTATTCAGTCAACTAAAATTTTTATAAAAAAAAGGGATCAGAAAAAGGAAGACAGATGTTGCACTATATCTTTTGCCTAAGAAAGAAAAAAAAAGTACATTATCAAATAATGACTTGAAATGAAAAGACTATCAACTCCAATAGATTTCCATCGAACTGACCTTCAGCCCTCGATACACCCTGCAGTTCAAAGGGGGGAAAAGAATTCAGTTATTCCTACTTAATAAAAAGTAAAGAAAAATTTAGTCATTTTCATATTCCCACCTTGATCATCCTAATGATGTCAGAAGTCGAACAGCTAGGATGGTCTGACCCTTCTACAATCTACAATAATTGCAGCACTAAGAAGTTAAGTCACATAATATAAGCATAGCATTAGATTATTAAGAACCTTAAAAAAAAAAAAGTAAAAAAGAAATACATGACAAGCTGACAGACAAAATAATCTTGGCACCAAGAAATCTTACATTCAAAGTTGCTCACTTGAAAGACTTCAGAAAATTGGCACACATATACGACTGACTAAGAGCTCTAAGGAATTGAGGAAAGCAAGCTATCAAAATTTATCACCTTGAACTATTCTGCTAAAAACATTAAAATCAGTTCCACATCAAGAAGCCAGCTCAACATATAAATTCCTGCATATTTTTTGACACAAATCTTATCATTAATTGCCAGAGAATGGGATAAATGTTGCTTCTTCAAGGTTTTTGTTGAGCAGTTCGAACTAATCATATGGACCTTGACTCATTAAGTTCACCTAGTAACAACCATTGCTATCTTTTTAACGAGGGATGGCAGTCTAGGATCTTAGGACATTGTGTTCATGACATTGAAATTTTCTACCACAAGAATACCTTCCACAAGCAGCAAGAGTAGTACCTAATCAGTTTACAACAACCGTACAACAAAAAAGCCAGTACAACTATCTAGGAGTCACATTCAAATTTCCTGCAGTCTTCTAGGAGGCTTGTTTAGGTGCCTCAGCTGCCTCAGCCAAGGCTACCATTTATCAACTGTTATCACAGAAATAGAAGTTCTCATGCATGTTAATAATAGCTGATATCCAACTACCAGTTCCACATGCACAAAGCAATCGAAGCATCAAAATCATTGTAAAGTCTGTTAACTTAGACTATGGTCTCAGAAGAAACTTCAAGCATGAGTTGGTGCGTTTTAAGGACTTGTCTGACAGTCTATTCTACATGATATTATTATCAAAGATATGCCCCTAAGACTTACACGCGTCATATTCATCTATACAATAACAACACCATCATTGATTGTACTGCAAGGAAAAGCGACATGCCAAATCAACTAGCATCCTCTTGAATGAAATATTCTCAACTTCTTATAATGCGGGTATCTTTCTTGCTAACCTCTCCCCTTTCTTAACCTCTAAACAGCAGAAAAACCCTAAATTCTTCATCTTTTGCATACCTCACAATAGCTAGAACAGAAGCATTACAGGATTCATTGCCGCATGGACAACAAATATGCAACACCAAAACCCTACAAACCTAAACAGCAGAAAAACCTTCTTTTTTTTTTTTTGACAGAACTCATATTAGCTAGAGAAGTATCATAGGATTCATTGTCGTTTGGACTAGAAACATCCATATACCAAGATCAAAACATACAGCATCCAGAACATACAAACCAAAGCTACACCCAAAGCTTAAGAAGAGTCCAGGAGCGCGTACCTTTCCGGACCCAAGGGTGCGGACAAGCACGTTGTGGCGGAGATTTCGAGGCGAACCGAGCACAGGAGAGGAGGGAGGGAGATGGGGACTGAGGGCCCCTGACGCGGCGGCGGAGCTGGGCGAGACGTGGCCGCGGCCGGGAGGGTGGCGGGGCGGCAGGGAAGAGATGGAGTGGAAGCATTGGCAGAAGGGCATGGGATCGATCGGGGAGGGGGGATGGAGAAAGCGAGCTAGGGTTAGGATTTTCGATCGGTTCAACAGACGGGCAGCCATCGCCGTCGCCGCCCACGGCGTTCCGCGGTGATGCGAGAGAGGTGAGCAGAAGCCCTCGAACAACAGAAAGGGTCGGAATTTTGAGCTCACAGCCTTGGATCACCGCTCACCTCGTGTACCATACCCCAAGACCGATGGCGGCAAAATCGTCGCCGGCATTAGGTTTACCGTGAGTATATTTATGAGAGAGCAACAAGAATGTCACCGCTCAAAACATGTTTAGCCAATAATTTGTTGAGGACGAAAAATAAATAATGATACTACACGAGGAGAGAAAAAAAAAAAAGAAAGATCAATAAATAAATATAATAAAATAAATATGAATTGACCTCATGCCTATCTTCATCATACAATACTTTATTATAAGAGTAATAAAATCAAATAAATATAAGAAGAAATTATCACTCAACTCTTGTATAAAAGTTTCTCAATAAAAAATTCTAAAATTCTTACAAAAGATCTATGAAATTTTTTAAAAAACTCTCAGTATCATCAGGACGTCATCAGCTTTTCAGTGCAATAAATGACTCATCAATCAGAATTATATAGACTCCAAAAATCTTAAAACATTATTTCAGTAGGAAATTTAATCTCAAATAAATATGAGAACCCTTTCTGATCATCCGATCATGATCAGCTCAAACCACAGCCATCTAATCATACAATTAGCCTCCTGATCAAACCTAAACTATTTCTGGACCATTGGATCTCGATTGGCTCACTTCCGGGCTATCGGATCGATACTCGGTCCACCAAATAATATATGAGCCATGAGAAACGCCTAGGAAACATCCATTGGTCCATCATGGACCGCACGAAACCATTGGAGAAACGTCACCAGTCCATGATTGTGCATGTGGACCGCGCTATCAAGCGGGCTTGGGCGCCCATGCCTGCATAGGCTGTACACGCTCGTGCGCTCGCACTCGCCTAGACCGACCCAGCATGCTGCTAGCCTAGCACCACATGCTGTCAAGCCTTGCTCATGCCACCACCGGCCTACGCCAACTTTTGGGCCCCTCCAACGGCCCATGGGCCATACAACCTGCATCTGGTCCTCCTTCGCACGTATCTTCTCCATATGGATTTTGTTTGATCTGTTCTTGAGTTTGTTGGATTCCATTCGTCATCCTAAAGCTCGTTTTAAGCTTATTGTAGACCGAACCTCGAGGCTTTTTTCTCAACAATCTTTATCTCGACTCGATATTCGATTTTCACCTGTCTCTGAGAGCCTATTATCTGTCTCACCTCCACATCCTAAGGCATGCCTCCTATCTCATAAATTGATAAACGTGGGAGTCAAGCCAGACCGCTCGATTCCACCTCCGTTATAGGTAATATCCACTCTGATCAAAAACCTGCTCGAGAAAGTCTCCTACAATAATAGGAACTTCACTCTACGACGTCGCATCTCATCCTTTCGAGTCTTTCATCTCGTGCCCGATCACCTCCACCTAGAGCTCCACCCTGCACTGGATTTTCTCTAGCTCCTGAAGCTCGAACTTGCATTGGACTCCCTGCCAGATAGTAATATCCCCTCACCCTCTTCTTCTCCTCTAGAATGACCCTATCGCCATGCATGACCTTTAAAATTACATCTCCAACTACCCACCTATAGCCATTTGATTCCAGTCTGCTCAATGAGATGAGATTTCGTCTAAAATTAGATATGTATTGGACCTCCTCCAATCTCCTTACTACACCATCATGTATCCTTTAGCTGACTGTCTTGGTGCCTCTGATCGCATAGCTCGATCCATCTGATAGATAAATAGTGCTCTTACTACTTTCCAGGGAGTCAAACTTCTCTCTACAATAAACATAATGGGTGCATACAGAATCTAAAATTTACTATTGAAAAGAAGTAAATACTGAAGGGAAATCCTGATTTTCCGGTCCAGGTTCGTTCAGATCTGATCAGATCAAGAGATATATTTCAAAAATTTTTCTCTTGATCCCAATCAGATCTTGATATGTTTCAGATCTGATTCTTATTATTTTAATAAAATAAAATTAAAAGATAAATTAAATTAAATTTAATTTACCTGAACTGGGTAATCCTATTATCCTGTTGATGATCCTGTTTGCAGCGGAAGGTTCTGGATCTTAGCCATGCAAGTGCCTGGCCTCTACCGGTATCCACTCGGGTTGGATCTGGAGATCCTCTTCTTCTCTATCACGCCTCCAAAAATCAGATCTGGATCTGATCTGGAGGATCTTCAAAACTCTTTTGAAGATGAGCAGTCGTCCTTTGCAGTAGCGCAGCCTTCTTATTTTGATCGCCTTTCTTTGATCTGAATCGCACCAACCAAGGTCCAAAACTCCTTTTGGACGTGGAGAGCAAGGGGAGAAGAGACTATGGCGTGGAGAAGGAGGGGAGAGGCAGCCTTGGGGCGTGGGGTTTCTCAATTGAATTGCTTAGCTTTTGATCTGAGTTGGGCGCAGGGTCTTATTTATAGACTAAGCGTGATCCAACTCCTCTTCCTCCCAACTAATCACAATCCTTTGTGAAATCAGATCTAAATCTGATTGATGGGAATAGAGACCCCTGGATTCCTCCTTAGAGGGCGCCTAAGACCAGTCAAAGTTGGTTCTTAGAAGAACTCTAATTGGAATCCAAAAAGGAGATGGAGTCCTTGTCCAACAAGGACTCCTAGGCGCCTCCAACTTGGGCACACGCCTAGGGTGGCGTGCGCCCTTCTCCTTGCCAGGTTCTAGCAGGGGGACAGGCCCCCACCAGCTCTCCAATAGGTGCATGACATGTGGTCAAAAGTCAAAGTGTCAATGGTCAACGTTTGACCAGTCAAAGGTAGACTTTTGACCAAAGTCAAAGAACAAGAAATGGTAGGTGACCAAAAATGGCAGGTAATGTCTTACAAATAAGACAACCTTTTCTGACTTGGACAACCTCCTGTCAGACCACATGAAGGCCTCTGTTTGAGCACAAACTCCTTTGGCTCAGACAGGACAACTTATTTATGATAGCAAAAGAAAAACGTTAGGTTCAATCGAGTGCTAGCACGATTTTCTTGAACCTAATTGAATCTCATTCAGATCAATTGAACTAGATCAGTTCAATTGATGATCACCAGATTCAAACCCTTGTTTGTGTGACCCAGTTAGGTTCAGTTCTGTATGGTAATGGGATATGTCATGATCTCTATCATCGACATCATCGAAACTCCTTTCGATGTATCAGAACTCTTCTGATTCGAACAGCTAGAATGATCGATCATCTAAATCATTCTAATTGCTCCCAAAATCCACCAGTGACACCTAGCAGTATATGGTGGCAACCCATCAGAGCTGAATGCGAACCTCTTGGTGTAGCTACCTGTGTGATTCAGTTCTTCTATCTTGAGCCCCGATCAGATTAGGGTTAAGGTGAACTCGTCAAACCCTAGTCTCTGTCATATGATGTAATCATTCGATTCGAGTCCAATGTGAAAATCTAAATAGAAACTCTTTCTATTATTTCACTCTACCATGGCCATGGATTTCTGGACTTGATTCTCATGATCATCATAGGGCTACTCCTCTACCACCGAGGTAGATAGATTCCATCTTGATGCAATCCAGTTCCTACAATGAACATGTCATAGCCAACATACACCTCAGGGTTCCATATGGCTAGGAGACCGAGTAATGGTGTAGTCAAACTATAACACCCTCAAGGTGAACTGTCGATGGATCTCAGGTCAAAGAACCAGACACACTACTGCAGCATCGAGTCAGTCATTGACGAGAAGGTAGACTCCCTAATGACTACTCGAGGTGGTCACGCTCAGTGCCCTCGTTCTCTAACGAGTACCTGTACTCTCGCTCCAGTGTCTTCCACACCGTAGACTCAAGACTCATCTACTAAAGAGAAGCGATTGTACACCAACCTTCCGGATCAATCACCATCCTCGTGATGATCCTATGGTCAGGAGCAATTTATGAGTTAATAATGATTATTCATGTCTTAAATTTTCAACTCTTGAAAATATGAATTATCATTACCATTAACTCAAAGGATGTATCACAGACACTAAATACACATATGTGATAGAAAATAACCCATTTATTGATTTTAGTCAAAATTATAATTTTGCCCCTAGAAGTGTATTACAAGTGTCAGCCAATTCTGGCTTCTAGGGCACATATATCTAACAATCTCCCACTTATCCTAAAGCCAATTGGCTACAAGTCTAAGTCCCATCTTCTCAAGGTGGGCTTCGATCTTCTGCTGGCCCAATGGCTTTGTAAGTGGGTCTGCCACATTATCTACGGAGTCGACTCTCTTGACCTCGACATAACCCTTCTCGAGGTAATCGCGGATGAGGTGGTATCGCCGCTCAATATGCTTGGATTTTTGGTGAGACCTCGGCTCCTTAGCAAGGGCTATGGCGCCATTGTTGTCGCAGTATAGAGGAATGGCATCTGATGGCATTACTCCGATTTCTGCAGCAAACTTCTTGTACCAGAATGCTTCCTTCGTAGCTTCTGATGCAGCGATATATTCTGCTTCCATGGTGGAATCTGCTATCACCATTTGCTTGGAACTCTTCCAGCTGATAGCTCCACCATTGCACACAAACAGACTTCCAGATGTCGACTTTCGATCATCTATATCGGACATGAAGTTCCGAGTCTGTGTATCCCTGGACCAGAAGTTCTCCGTTACCAAAGACCAGCATCATATCCTTAGTTCTTCTCAAGTACTTAAGGATACATTTCACAGAAGTCCAGTGTTCTTCACCTGGATTTGACTGATATCTGCTTGTGACACTCACAGCATGGGCTATATCAGGTCGTGTACATAGCATGGCATACATGAGGCTCCCTATTGCAGAAGCATAAGGGATCTTGCTCATGCATTCTATTTCCTCAGGTGTGTTGGGGCACATCTTCTTGGAAAGATGAATACCATGTCTGAAGGGTATTAATCCTCTCTTAGAGTTTTCCATACTAAACCTCTTTAGTACTTTCTCTATGTACATCTTCTGTGAAAGTCCTAGCATCCTATTCGGTCTATCTCCTATAGACCTTAATTCCTAGAATAAAGGATGCTTCACCTAGGTCTTTCATGGAGAATTCCTTGGACAACCACACCTTGACTAAAGTCAGCATGGGAATATCATTCCCAATAAGGAGGATGTCATCCACATAGAATACGAGGAAGACAACAGCGCTCCCACTGACCCTTTTGAAAACACATGGTTCCTCTTCGTTTTTGATGAAACCAAACATTTTGATCACATCATTGAAACAAGTGTTCCAGCTCCGAGATGCTTGCTTAAGTCCATATATGGACCTTTGCAGCTTGCAAACCTTGTGATCAGCATCACTGGATGTGAAACCTAGCGGCTGTTCCATATAGATATCTTCCTCAAGATATCCATTCAAGAACGCCGTTTTCACGTCCATTTGCCATATTTCGTAATCGAAATAGGCTGCAACAACAAGCAATGTGCGGATGGATTTTAGCATAGCTACTGGGGAAAAGGTATCCTGATAGTCTATGCCTTCGCGTTGACTATAACCTTTTGCCACTAATCTAGCCTTGAATGTCTCCACATTCCCATCTGCACCAATCTTTCTCTTGAAGATCCATTTACATCCAATAGGTACTATACCTTCTGGTGGATCTACCAAGGTCCAGACTTGGTTTGAGTGCATCGAGTCAATTTCTGACTGCATTGCCTCTAGCCATTTCTCGGAGTCGATATCTGATATCGCCTCGTTGTAGGTTTTGGGATCATCACCATGAGCACCATTACCTACGAGGAACATTTCCTCTACATCCTCTGAAATAATACCTAAGTATCTTTCAGGGGGACGGGAAAACTCTTTCCGATCTATGAGGTGGAGGAGGTAGTGTTCTTATTGGCTCAACCTGATTTGGTTCCACTTGGTCCTTAGCTCGTTCTGCTTGTGAGACTTTCTCATCAAGCTTGATCTATTTTCCAATGCCGCTATCTTGAATAAACTATTTTTCAAGAAAGATGGCATGTCGACTCACAATCACATTGTGGTCTTCTGGAATGTAGAAATAGTATCCTAATGACTCTTTAGGATATCCTATGAATCGAGCTCTAAAGGACCTAAACTCTAACTTGTCCGCTTGTTGTCTTTTGACATGAGCCGGACAATCCCAAATTCTGAGATGACTCAGACTTGGTTTCTTACCATGCCATATCTCATACGGTGTGGTAGGAACGGTTTTAGAGGGAACCCTATTCAGTAGATAGAATTGAAGTTAACAATGAGTGTCCCCAAAGAAAATTAGGGAGGTCTGTGAAGCTCATCATGGATCGGAACCATATCCAATAGAGTCCGATTTCTCCATTCTGAAATCCCGTTGAGTTGAGGTGTTCCTGGTGGAGTCCATTGAGAGACTATATGCCATTATTCCTTGAGATAGTCTAGGAATTCCCTGCTAAGGTATTCACCTCCTCGATCTGATCGAAGAACCTTAATGGGTTTTCCTAGTTTGTTTTTCTACTTCATGTCTGAATTCTTTGAACTTTTCAAAAGCTTCAGACTTGTGTCTCATAAGATACACATACCCATACCTAGACAGATCATCGGTAAAGGTAATGAAGTAGACAAAATTGCCTCTAGCCGGCACATCAAATGGGCCGCACACATCAGTATGTACTAGGGCAAGGAGATCTGTGGCCTCTTCCCCATGTCCAATACAAAAGGGAGTTTAGTCATTTTGCCTTGAAGACAAGGATTCACAAGTTGGATATGACTCGGAAAGTCAATGGACTCAATAGCCTATTTTTCTCCAATTTGTTGATCCTATCTTCTGCTATATGACCTAATCTCAGGTGCCATAGATATCTGTCGTTTGGACTATTCCTAGGTCGTTTGGCATTCACGTTTTGCTCGATAGTTAGAAACAGATACATCAATATGTAGCTTGATAAAGATCATTAATAAGGAAAACCATTTGCAATTTTATTTCTTTCATAAAGAATGTTACAAATGGTCCTTAAAGAAGGTGATCACATAGCCTTCTTGGTGCTAAGCATGAAACAGAAATCAAATTCCTGCTAGCTGCAGGCACATAAATAACAGTCTTTCAAAACTAAGTCTAAACCAAGATGGTAATCGCAAGAGGGTATGTTCCCACGGCTACATGCAGCAACTCTTGCTCCATTACCGACGCGTAGGATCATTGTCTCCATCCCTCAGCCTCCTGCTATCCTCAAGACCCTGCATAGAAGTGCACAGATGAAGCACTAGAAACCAGAGTCAAGCACCCAACTGGATGCAGAAGAAACCGTAAGGTTAGACTCAATAACGAGCATACCTCCAGAAGGACCTTCCTTCTTGTTCTTCAGGGTGGCCAGGTAAGTAGGGCAGTTCCGCTTCCAATGGCCGTCGCTGTTGCAATGGAAACACTTTCCTTTGCCATCGGCCTTTTTCTTCGATTCTGCCTTCTTCTTCTTTGATCCTTCCACCTTTTGCTTTTTCACAGACTTCTTTTTCTTTCCATAAGACTTTCTTTTGGAAGAAGTCCGTTCCATAGTAAGAACTGAGCCTTTAGAACCTTTCATAGAAAGCTCAGCGGTAACCAGCATATTCATTAACTTCGGCCAAGGAATTTTGAAGTTTATGCATGTGGTAATTCATGATGAATTGCCCATATGCATCAGTCAAGGATTGCAGAATGATATCGTTCTGCAGGTCCAAGTCCAACTTCACATCGAGCTTCTCAAGCTCTTCCATGTCCTTGATCATTGTCAGACAGTGATCTTGGACTGACTGCCCATCATGCATCTTAGCCTTAAAAAGTCGTTTCGTGACTTGATATTTGGCTGCGCGACTCTGTTCACCAAACATCTCCTGTAGGTGAGCCAACATTTGACGAGCAGTCCCGATATCCTCATGTTGGCGCTGGAGCTCATCAGACATCGAGCCCAACATGTAATATCTGGCCTTATTATCTTCGTCAATCCATTTTTCCAGAGATGCTCTCTGTTCAACAGATGGACGGGCTGGTAATGTGGGAGGATCCTGGTCCAAAATATGGGTTAACTTCTCGGAACCCAAAACAATTTTGTAGTTCCTGAGCCAATCTTTATAATTGGGTCCAGTCAGTCTATGTGTGTCCAGGATACATGCCAATGGATTTGACGCAGACATATTCCTGTAGAGAGTCAAAGATTCTAGTTAGATACTGTAATTTTGACTTGACCAATTTATTTAGGAATTTTATTTTTAAACAAATTAGCTTCCACTATTTTTTTCGAATCCCTACACTCCCTCTGTAGAGATGCGAAAATCTCCACGATTAATGATTTCTAGTGGGTGGTGCGACTCTTCGCTGCTTGAATATATCCCAATACGAAGAAATAACAGCGTGAAGTTGCGACTCTTCGCTGCTTCATCCCACACACACCAAGACATAAGGGGCATCTCACTCCCCATCTGGCCATGGTACACTTTAAACTTTGTACCACAATGATAGAGGGCTGAGAGGGCTTTAGATAGGCGTTGATTTCATATTAAAAGGACTTCTTAAGACCCCTTAACCAAATGAAACAATTTCAGCCTTATCCATGTGGCGCAGAACTTGATAGAGTTCCAATCAATTTGGACTCTATATATGGCGCCCCAAATGGCTGAATTAAGTCCAATAAAATCCAGATAAATGTAGTCCAAGTCAGAACCTAACCCAAATTAATTAATAACTCAATTGGGTTAGCCAATTCAACAAGATTTTAACCAAATCACCTTAATTAAGGAGCTAGGGTTTATGCCACATGTGCTAGCATGTGTCCTAGCAACCCTAGTTGGTTCCTTTGGTCCAACCAACCAACCAACCAAACCTATTCTTGGTTAATTTCCTTATGTATGACCCAATAGATTCCACATCTAAGCCAACAGTAGGTCTAAATACATGTTGACCTGATTAGATTAGACTCCATCTAATCAATTTAGGTCAAACTCATGTCAACCCAAGTTGTCAAATTAGAACTCTTTCTAATTGACTCGTGAATTAATCATTTTAATTCATGAAAACCCACAAGACATGATTGACGTCTAGCAACGTATCATGCCTACCTGAAGAAATAGAATTTGGTATAAATTACCAAAATACCCTTCAATGGCAAATTGCCATGCAATTCGATCCTCCAATCTTCTTGCATCCCGAATATGTTCATATGGAATTATGTCAAACTCAAACATATATTCTTATTGATTCTTCATCAATCAATGATAACTCAAATGAAGTATTAGAAATCATATCTAATCTTCATACTGCTTTGGCCAAAGACTTCCTGAGTTGTCAAGAGATGAGAATACATGGGATGTCGTCTCCTCTTACTCGGAGTGATCGATTCCTTGTTGATCTACTAACAACCTCCATACACAATCCACCATATCCAGAACATCTCATTCATGACTTAGTCATGATTGAATATGAACCAAAATATGGATTTGTGTATAAGATTCTATGGAGATCTCAAGTCTAAGAATCACTTGCACAACTCCCACTTGGAAAATCATCTTTTGATAAAAGTAACACTTCCATAAGATGTTCTCTCAGCGGATCAAGTCAGTGTACTCATATCCTAATGAGCACCCACATCTTTGTATTAGTATCCCTACACAAGTGGTTCTGAGATCAACCACGCTCTCTTTTGAGCATACATAGGATGTCTAGTCTTTCCAGAATCATTGATCCCCGACTCAATGATCCATCCACTAGGATTGTTTTAGATTAGGGTTTTACGTCTCATTGATATGATCCCTACATGCCCATAAAACCATTGCCCTAATCTATGAGGTTCATCATAATCTTAAAATTAATTAAGACAACAAACGATGAAACATAAAAATGCCTCTTTATCAATAATAAATGTCATACATGAGTTAAGAGTAATTATAGAAAAAATCCTATCACATAAATGCGATTGGCTTGCAGGGCACAACTCTTTCAATCTCCCATTTGCACTAAAGCCAATCAACCTTGTATTTAACACCCATACAATCAAGATGGCGATCAAATTGCTGTTGAGGAAGAGCTTTAGTGAATGGGTTTGCTATGTTGTTCTTCGTACTTACTCGTTCGATGATAACGTCTTGTCTTTCAACAATCTCACGAACGAGATCGAGGTGCCTTAGGATATGTTTAGACTTTTGGTGAGACCTCAGTTCCTTAGCTTGTACCATAGCTCTAGTATTATCACAAAATAATGGCTCTGGATGTTGAATCTCAGGAACTACGCCCAATTCAGTGATGAATTTCTTCATCCAGACAGCTTCCTTAACTGCTTCACTAACAGCAATGTATTCTACCTCAGTAACTGAGTCGGTTACAGTTTGTTATATGGTACTTTTCCAACTCACTGTGCCACCATTCAGAGTAAATACATACCCTAATATGGATTTACTATCATCTAGATTTGATTGAAAACTAGAGTCAGTAAAGACTTCTAGTTTCAAATCAGATCCACCATAAACTAGAAAAATATCTTCAGTTCTTCTAAGATACTTAAAAATATTTTTCACTACTTTCCAATGATCCTCCCGCGGATCAACCTGAAATCTACTTACTATGCCTATGGCATAAGCAATATCAGGCTTAGTACATAACATAGCATGCATGATAGATCCTACAGCCGAAGCATAAAGAATTCTACTCATCTTTTGTCTCTCTTTAGGTGTCTTAGGAGACATCTTCTTAAGAGATGTATGCCTTGACTCATAGGCAAGTAACATTTTTTACTTTCCTCCATGTTTAATCTTTTTACACCAAGTCAATGTACCTAGATTAGGACAAGCCAAGCATCCTCTTAGATCTGTCTCTATAGATCTTTATACCTAGTATATAGGCTTTCATGGAAAACCTTTTAGACAGCCAAGCATTTACCGATTATAATATTGGGATATCATTTCCAATGATTAGTATATCATCAATATACAAAACTAAGACTATGGCTCTCCCTCTTGTCTTCTTATATACATATGGCTCATCAACATTTTTGATAAAACCAAACTCTTTTATTGTTCCATCAAAGCGAATGTTCCAACTCCTCGAGGCTTGCTTCAATCCATAAATGGATCTTTTTAGCTTGCATACTTGATATGGCCTCCCACTTTAGACAAACCCCTCCGACTGTAACATATAAACTTCCTCCTCAAGATTTCCATTGAGAAAGGCAGTTTTTACATTCATTTGCCAGATTTCACAATCATAACATGCATGATAGAAATCTAGGATTACACACGTATTATAGAAGGAAGCATCGCTAAACCCTAACCCTAATTTTTATGGACTTAATTTAGGTTATTTTATTTTATTTTATTTTTATTAAAAATCCTAATTTTGTTTGGACTCTGTAAAAAGTGTTCTATTGAATTTCAAGTCAGCTGTTAGAATCCTATTAGGTTATGTTTTTGTTTCTCTATTTAAATACTCCACATGTGTGAAGAACCTCAGACCTGAACTATTAATTAAAAAATTGAGTGAAATTAAATTCTTGAGTTTTGTTCTTTGTTTTCATTTTTTTTTTCTTTCTTTTCTTTTGGTTTTGCATCAATTTAGTATCAAAGCTTCACGGCCGCGATCCCCACCTTCTTTCCGATCCCATCTTTCATGTTGCAGCCACATCCCTTCCCATCTTTCTTTCATCGTCCAGGCCGAACACCCCCCCATCTTTCTCTTTATTTCCCTCTTTCTTTCTTCCGTCGCAACCTCCCCCCTCTTCTCTGTCTTTGTCGCAGCACAATCGCAGCGCCCGATCGTAGCCTGCCTCTCCAATCGCCATCGTACACCACCGACAATTATCGCCGACGCCTTCGCCGTCGACGACGCAAACCCCACCAACCACTATTGCTGTCCGCCGCCGTTCCCGATCTCCCATGGGAGCCTCGATCGGGCGGGAGGCTCCAATTCAGGCCGACTGGACAACCGCCGCCGCCGACCGACCACAGGACTGTTGTCATTGCCGTCTTCCCCTGTCCCGTTCGCCTCTCACCATTGCCTCGATCGTCGCCGACACCCAACGATCTCCTCTCGACACCACCGTCTCCTCTTCTACCACCCTAGTTCTTCCTATCGACCGACCGAAACCCCGGCACCGTCGAACCCTTCCTGTCCGTCATCGCTATCTCCGCCGAAAACCGCCGCCAAACCTCCGTCCCCATCATCGTTGGCATCTTCCGTCATCGCTGCCGCCCCGTCGTCGGATCGCCGTCATCCTGTCGCCATCTCCGTCGCCGACTGATAGCAACCGTCCAACCGAAGTCATTGGGACCTTCGGAAATAAAAGAAGCCTCCTAAAAGCCGTCCACAGACTTAAAAAAAACATTGCTCTTCAACCTGCAAGCACCACGAGATGAAAGGTACAATTTCTCCATTAAATTTGAATTTTTTAAAATCTTTAGATAATTTAAAATTGCTTAAACCCTGATTTGTCTTTATTTTTCCACATATTTATTGTTTTTCACATCAAACACCCACATATCTTACTATTATATGAACCAAAAACATATACATTAAGTTGGACTCTATAATTTTTACTGTGAGCATCCAAATTTAAAAAAATAAATAAATAAAAACATATAAAATTTTAAATTTCTTGTCATGGCTATTGGTAATCTAAAAGATGCACAAACTGTAATGAAAAAAGAACTAGAAACTGTCAAAAAAAAACTCAAACAGCCTTCCAAAAATCTTTAAACCAGATCTGCCATTCTTTAGATCAAATTCACTCTGACATTAGTGAGCTTCGTGCTACACAAGTAAATAGCCGTATAGACATGGCAAATCTTATAGGTCAACAGATAGAATGCCAATTATCTCTAAGAGAGTCGAGAATAGGCAAACAACATGTAGAAGATGATTTTTCTAGAATTCAACCTATTTATCGATCCCCTTCAAAAAATCTTAAGCCTACTAGTAGCCAGAGTCATGTCATACATGCTAGTGAGTTTTTTCAGGCACCCCCAACCTATACAACAGCCCCTCCAATTATCCACCACTCCATAAATAATTTTGAGGGTTATCATTATTCTAGGATCGATGAATATGATAGAGAAGGCTATGAAGAAGAAGTAGAGCTGCCAAATCCTATATTTAAGAATTCTAGGCAGCCTAATAGGTATGCACAAAACTCTGGACACTTTAGAACCAAGGACAACAATATGGAGCATATCCGCACAAATATGAAGATTTAGAAGAACCACTAAAAGAGGTTAAAGTAGAAGTTGCTTTTTATGACGGTAGATTGAATCCAGAAGCCTTCCATGACTGATTATTAGATTTAGAATCCTATTTTGAGTGATATCACATGTCAGATGCCTCTCGCATCCGCTTCATAAAAATAAAACTAATAGGATCTGCCAAGCGGTATTGGCAAACTATTGAAAGAAATTTAGAGTGAGCAGGACATCCTCCTATAGTGCTTTGGGAAGAAATGAAATTTAAGCTGTGCGAAAAATATGTTCCCATATATTACAAAAGCCAATTATTAGATCAATGATACACTCTTAGACAGGAAAATACTAGTATAACTGACTACATGACTCATTTTGAGGATCTACAATTGAGATGTGATATATCTAAGGATTCATGAAAACTAGTTTTTAAATTCATTAGTGGTTTAAGAAATGATTTGAAAAGAGAAATTTTCTTATATTCACCTGATTCTATAGGAGAAGCTTAACATAAAGCTCTAGATATCGAGAAATTTCATAAAACCTCATCGCAAAGAAGAGCACCTTTTTCTACTGAAACTGGGCAGTCTAAACCTATCCCTAGTAGTCGTACTAGAAGTATATCACAAATAGCTCCTTTCCGTCCAGGACCAAATCTCACAAATACTAGGACCAAAGAACTTATACCAAAAATATCCCAATCAGCTAGTTCGTCAAACATAGTGTTATTATTGTCATGGAAAAGATCATATAGCTACTAGATATCAACGTCGTATCTTGACCATAGAACCAGAATACGAGAAATCAATTCTAGCTGAAAATGCACTAGAAGATTTTAATCTCCTAGAACCAGCTAATTTTGAAGAGTACGAGGAAGAATATGAAGATTTAGGAGGTCGGGTTAATGTTATGCGTTGTATAGTCACCACCCCTGTAGATCTGAAGCCTGAAAATGCACCAGTATTTTTCATACACGCACAGCGTGGGATAAGGTATGTAAACTAGTCATTGATGGTAATAGTTCTATGAATATAGTATCTAAGTCTGCCGTTAATTGATTGAAACTGAAATCTCAACCTCATCCTCATCCTTATAGAGTTGCATGGGTAGACAAAACATCCCTCCTAGTTAATGAATGTTGTCTAGTACCAATTAAAATGGAAGCTTATTCTACTGAGATTGTGTGATGTTTCACCGATTGAAGTGGCTAGTGTCTTATTAGGTCGGCCATAGATTTATGATGTAGATGCCCATAATTTTGGTAGAGAAAATACCTATATATTTACGCATAAAGATAAGAAAATTAGGTTAAATCCTGCCAAACCTAGTAAGCCCCTACCTTCTAGAAAAGATAAGAATGCATCTCAAACTCCTAAACAAAAAAATTATTATATTTTAACCTATAAGAAATTTGAAGAAGAAAGTTCAGAGTCTGGGATTATATTAGCAGTCATTCCTAAAGGTGAGATTAAATTAACCTCAGACATCCAAGATAACCCACCTCCTGAAATTGAACAGTTACTAGAAGAATTTAAGGATGTGACTCCAAAAGAAATACCAGATGGCCTTCCTCCTTTGCGAGATATTCAGCATGCTATTGATTTAGTTCCAAGATCTTAAATACCTAATATTCCACATTATAGGTTGAATCCTAAGGAACATGAGAAAATGAAAAGACAAATAGATGGTCTGCTACAAAAAGGTCACATTCGTCCTAGTCTTAACCCATGTGCCATACCAGCCCTTTTGACACCAAAGAAAGATGGTACATGGATGATGTGTGTAGACAGCAGAGCCATTAATAGGATTACTGTCAAGTATAGATTTTTTATTCCTAGGCTTGAAGATATGCTTGATCGTTAGCTGGCTCCATAATTTATTCTAAATTTGATCTACATAGTGGATACCATCATATTAGAATTCGACCTGGAGATAAATGAAAAACTGCTTTTAAAATTCAAGATGGACTTTATGAATGGTTGGTCATACCATTTGGGTTATCTAATGCTCCTAGTACATTTATGAGATTTATGACTGAATTATTGAGATCTTTCATTGGTAAATTCTTAGTTGTCTATTTTGATGATATTCTAGTCTAAGTAGGTCTAAAGAAGAACACCTAGGTCATCTTAGGAAAATTTTTGTCACTCTTAGATCTACTAGATTATATATTAATCTTAAAAATGCTCATTCCTTTAGAGTCAAGTACTGTTTTTAGGATATATCATGTAACCTCCCAAGGTATCATAGCTGATCCAAAGAAAGTGAAAGCAATTAGAGATTGGTCTGAACCAAAATCCCTTTTTGAGGTTCGTAGTTTTCGATCTAGCTTCTTTCTATAAACGATTTATTAGAGTTTAGTACCATCATGGCCCCTATCATAAATTACATGAAGAAAGGTGAGTTTCATTGGACAACTAACGCTACTAGAGCTTTTAATGAAATAAAGCTTAAAATGACTGAGACATCTGCATTGATACATCCTGACTTTTTCAAAATTTTTGAAGTAGCATGTGATGTATCAGGTATAGGAATTAGAGTTCTTAGCCAGGAGAGTCATCCTATAGCCTATTTTAGTGAAAAACTTAATGAAGCTAAGCAAAAATACTCTACATATGACAAAGAATTTTACACTATGATTCAAGCCCTTAGGTATTGGCGATATTACCTTTTACCTAAAGAGTTTGTTCTATATTCTGATCATCTATCCCTTAGATACATTCAATCCCAGAAAAAGCTTAGTGCTAGGCATGTTAAATGGGTAGAGTTTCTTCAGGATTATAATTTTATTCTCAAACATCAAGCTGGTGTTGAGAATAGGGTCACTGATGCATTAAGTAGAGTAATTACTATCTTACAATCCATGAATACCGAGGTAATTGATTTTGAGCGAGTAAAAAATGATTATCAGCATTGTCCTAATTTTTCTGATATTTATCAAGTAGTTAGTCAACGAAACCGTCAAGAATTTGTTGACTTTGTGATTAAAGATGGTTACTTATTTAAAGGTTGTCATCTTTGTATACCTCGGACATTTCTACGAGATTTTCTTGTTTGGGAACTTTGTGCAGGAGGATTAGCAGATCATTTTGGATGAAATAAAACTGTAGCTATGGTTGAGGATAGAATTTACTGGCCATCTCTTAAAAAGGACGTAACTAGAATTCTCTCTCAATGTCGTACGTGTTAGCTAGATAAGGCTAGAAAATAAAATACTGGATTATATACTCTTTTACCGATTTCTCATTCCCCATGAAAAGATCTTAGCATGGATTTTATTCTTGGACTACCTAGAACTGCAAGGGGACATGATTCAATTTTAGTGGTCGTTGATAGATTTTTTAAAATGGCACACTTTATTCCTTATCACAAGACTTCTAATGCTTCTTCTATTGCTAAGTTATTCTTTAAGAAAGTTGTTAGACTTCACGGATTACCCACTTCAATAGTATCAGATCATGATGTCAAATTTGTAAGCTATTTTTGAAAAATCCTATGAAAATTATTTGGAACTATTTTAAAATTTTTTTCAGCTTTTCATCTCCAAACTGATAGTCAAACAAATGTTGTAAATAGAAGTCTTGGTAATTTATTTAGGTGTCTAGTTGGTGATAAACTTAGAACGTGGGATTTGTCATTGTCTATTACAGAATTCGCTTACAATAACTCCGTAAATAGGTTACTAGTAAAAGCCCTTTTAAAATTGTTTATGATTTTAATCCCCATCAACCTATTGATCTTGTTTTCTTAACTATGAATAACCATGCTTCTGAGTCTGCAACTTTTTTGCTAAACATATTAATGAAATTCATACTGAAATCAGACAAAAGATTGCCATGAATACAGAAAAATATAATCTTGCTGCTGATGCTCATCGTAGAAAATTGAAATTTAATAAAGATAATTATATTATGATTCGTATTCGTCCTGAATGTTATCCACAAAATTCATTCAAAAAGTTACATGATTGAGCCATCGATCCTTTTCGCATCCTTCATAAACTTTGGCCTAATGCATATTATATAGAATTACCTTTTGATTTAAAATTTAGTCTAATTTTCAATGTTGAGAACTTGCTACCTTATCGAGGCACATTCGAGCCTCCTACTATGCATGCAAGTGACAGCAGGGATCACATTCCTCCTCCAGTACCAGTTTCGGTACTTCCATCGCTTCCACCAACTTCATCAGATCAAACTGAATGCATTCTTACAGATGAAATTGTTTCTTCTGCTGATGAAGGATTTCGAAGATTTTTTATCAAATGGCAAGAACGTCCAGATTCAGATGCTACTTGGATCCTTGAAAAAGAACTACAACAAATTGATCTAGATATTTTCGAACATTACATCGGTGTCTCGCCAAAGTGGAGCTCTTTTCAGCTAGAAGGGAATGATGGGAATCAGGAATTACGCACGTATTCTAGAAGAAAGCGTCGCTAAACCCTAATCCTAATTTTTGTGGACTTAATTTAGATTATTTTATTTTATTTTATTTTTGTTGGAAATCCTAATTTTGTTTGGACTCTGTAAAAAGAGTTCTATTGGATTTCAAGTTAGCTGTTAGAATCCTCTTAGATTATGTTTTTGTTTCTCTATTTAAAGGCTCCACCTGTATGGAGAATCTCAGACCTAAACTATTGATTGAAAAATTGAGTGAAATTAAATTCTTGGATTTTGTTCTTTGTTTTCAATTTTTTTTCTTCTTTTTTTTTGGTTTTGCATCAATGCAACTATAGCAAGCATAATCCGAATGGATTTAAGGTTTCATCATAGTCAATTCCTTGTCTTTGCTTAAACCATTTTGCTACCAGCCTAGCCTTGTAGGTCTCTACTTGACCATCTGCTCCAATCTTCTTCTTGAAGATCCATTTGCACCCTATTGGGGTTACACCCTCAGGTGCATCAACCAAAGTCCATCTCAGATTTCATGGCTTCATACCATTTATCAGTCCTTTGGATAGCTTCCGTATAGGTAATAGGATCATCATCCTGAATGATATGGGCTTCATTACCATTCCCAATGATAGCCATATCTTAGAGGTACATTCCGTACTCTTTTTGACCTTTGGAGAGGTATGTGCTATGGATATTCCTGAACAACATGTTCAATCGGTTTAGGAATTTCATATTGAGGATCAAGTGAGGTAGATTGTAGGTTTCGAACTTCACTTAGTTCAATCATCCTCCCACTTCCCCTTTCTTGGATAAATTCTTTTTCCAAAAAAACAACATGCCTACTAACAAGAACCTTTTGCTTAATAGAATGATAAAAGAGGTATCCAATACCTTCTTGAGGATAACCTATAAATCTACTTTGGTCAGCCCTAGCACTTAACTTATGTCCAAAAGTATTTTTGACATAAGCAAGACATCCCAAAATCTTAAAATATTTATGATTTGGTTTTTTTTTGTTTCCATAACTCATAGAGTGCTGGTCGCCGACTTAGATGGGACCCTGTTCAAGATGTAAGCAGTTGTTTCTAGGGCATATCCCCAGAAAGATACAAGAAGATCTACGAAGCACATCACGGACCGCACCATATCTAATAAAGTGTGATTCCATCCTTCAGCTACATTTAATTATGGTGCATAAGGAGGAATCCATTCTGAGAGAATATCGTTTTCTTTAAGATAATCAAGAAACTCACTGGATAAGTATTCGCCTCCTCGATCAGATCTAAGAATTTTGATATATTTCCCAGTTTATTTCTCAACCATCTTATGATACTCCTTAAACTTATCAAAGGCTTCGCATTTATGTTTCTAAGATACACATATTTGTACCTAGATAAGTCATCAGTAAATGTGATAAAGTAGAAGTACCTACCTTTGGCTTGAGTTGCCATAGGTCCATAAACATCTGAATGTATAAGACCTAACAATTCATTTGCCCTATCTCCATGTCCTATAAATGGAGTTTTGATCATCTTACCCATGAGACAAGATTCGCAAGTTCCAAATGATTGAAAATCATCACGATCAAAGAATTCTTCTTTGTACAATTTGTGTAACCTTGACTCACTAATATAACCTAGTCAGCAATGCTAGAGATATGAGTTATTTTCATCATCTCTCTATCTTTTCTTATTGTTATCAATAAAAAATATATTATCATTGAGCAAAAGAGTAAAGAGACCATTATCCATGTAAGCATTACTCAAAAACTCATTAGAAAAGAAAATAGAACAATAATTGTTCTTTGCTTTTGTTTCATATCCATGTTCCAATAACAAGGGTACAAAAATAATATTTCTAATGACATTGGCATATAATAACAGTCTTTTAACTCCAATGTGTTGCCAGATGGCAACGACAATATACAGATGCCAACAACTTCTACTTGAATGGGCTCTCCATCCACGCCATAAAGCTGGAAGCCACCTTTCTTCAAACTTCTAATTTTCTGTAGTCCCTGCAATGATTTGCATATATGAGAACCACAAACAGTATCCAATACCCATGAATTAGAAGTTGAAGCACTCAATGATAAACTAGTTTGTATCATGTACAAACCTTTCAACGCAACACTTGCATCGTGCTTCAAACTTGCAAGATAGCTCTTGCAATTCTTCTTCCAGAGCCCCTACTTACCATGGTGAAAACGGGTACCATTTGCAAAGTCCTTCGCTTTCTTCCTCTTTTGAATGCTACCTTTAGGGTTCTGCTTTCTCTTAGAACCCTTTCTTCCTACCTTCGTCTTCTTCTTGTCAACTACAACAAACGGAGCCTTTTCTGACTTGAAATGGCTCTCAGTTGTTTTCAACATGTTTAACAGCTCTGGTAGGGTAGTGTTCAGCTTGTTCATATGATAATTAATGATAAACTGAGAGAAGAATTCAGGGAGTGACTACAGGATCAAGTCTTGACTAAGCTTTCCATCCATGACAAACCCCAATTGAGTTAATCAAGTGATTAAGTCAACAATCTTTAAAACATGAGTTTGCACGAATGAGCCCTCACTCATTCTGGCTTGGAACAACTGCATCGATATTTTATATCGAGCAATCCTGTTTTGCTCTCCATATAACTCTTTGAGATTGAGTAATATGGACTGAGGTTCCATCTCTTCATGTTGCCTTTGTAATTCATTGCTCATTAAGGCCAACATGATACACTTGACAATCAAGTTATCATCTTGCCACATTTTATATGTGGTCCTTTTCTCCTCCATAGCATCTTCTCCAATCAGCTCTAGATCCGAAGAGTCGAGGATGTAGGAGACTTTCTCCTGAGTTAGCACAATCCTTAAATTTCTTAACCAATCCACATACTTGGGACCAGTTAATTTGTTGGCATCTAAAATGCCCTGCGGTGATAGTGAAGAAGCCAATAAAATTATTCTACATTAAATAAAGAACAACATATAAGAAGACCACTCAAGATGACAAACACAACTAGATGAGGACTTATAAATCTAATTGTGTCTCCCACTATTTTATTACGAATACCATAGCCCTCACCTATGATAAGCGAGAAACCCTACCTTGGTTTCTTTAGTGGGATTGAGAGCCCAATTCCTCACAAATGCCTTGTGTTACACAACAAATATTTATGAGTTCAAGAATAGGAAATTCCCTTTTCCAGTTGCAATCCATGAAATTCTCAACATTTACTTCTGCCTCTAAGATATTTATAGTCTTGTGTTACACAACAAACTATAATGTCTTAGTTTAGTCAGACCCTTTATTTCCATATAACCATATTTGAATAATGTTGCCCTCGTGTTACACAATAAAGCAACATCATCAAACATGCCATAAACTCATAAAGCATTATATGCACCAAGACAATTCCACATCAATCATTATAGTAAGCCTTGTGTTATACAACAAACCTACCATAATTTTTAACGTGATTTTGACTTAGCATGAAGGCGTTAGTAGTGTCCTAATCATTAAATATTTCCAATTCAAGTTTTGAATGAATCAAATTGGCCAGGTAAATGAAAGAGAGGTGGAAGGACCCCGTTCTTACCTTAGACACCAAAAGATTTGGCTAGATAAGAAATGGACCTAATTAAAAACCACGATCTCTTTACCTTCCCAGAACCACTTTCCTAGACATCAATTGATCAATCATTTTTTGAATGGATTTGCTTTGATTTTCAACACTACGGCTGTATTTGGCATGCAGCTTTTCAGATAGCCTTAGCTTATTTAAGCTACAGCATAGCCACATTAGCATTTGGGGAAAGTAGCTTATGGTCCATAAGCTAGCTTTTATTGACAGCTCCCTCATGCAAAGGTTCAAAATCAAAAGCTAGTTGTACACTTTTTAATTCCAAATTTTTCCCTAATCTTTTTCTTAAATTACTCATGTTTAACGTTTAAGCTTCCTCCCCTTTCTAAAATTATTTTTTGTAAACAACCTCTACCCCGCAGTAATAGAAAATTTTTATTTTATTGCAAATTCAATTTTTTAAAATTTATATACAAAAATAATGCTATGAACAACTATATGATTCCATTAATTCTTAATTCAAACTTAAAAAATGTCACACGATTTTTATTTTTATTATTTTATTATTTATTTATTTTATAATTTACTAAAGTTGATTTTTATTATATCTATTATATTTAATTGAACTGAATATTTGAAGTGATGTTAAAAATAAATAAAATACGATTATGTCCTTTCATGTCATTTTGTACATGACAGCTTACTGACACAACTAATTTTTACCAAATACTTAAGCTAACACAGCTACAGCTTACAATTCAAGCCATAGCTACAACTTAACACAGCCACAGCTACAGCTGCATGTCAAACACAACCTACGACTAAATATTATTTTTAAGAGGGCTTTGAAGGTCTCTAATACACATCCTAACTTACTTTATCAAACTATATCACATGCTATAACATATCATAAAAAGCATAACATGATAATCAAAAACAATAGCATATTGTGCCAAATATGTACAGTTAAATCATCATTCTAGGACAACCTTACAACATAGCATATGTCCACCACTATAATAGGACAACCATATGTCAGAATGACTAACTTTTATAAACATATCTCTAATATTGATTAGGGTTTGGGTGAAACACCTAATCAGCGACAATTAACAATATATTATGTATAACAACCATCATGCTACATATATTAACATGACTTGCATATCATATATCATAACATCAAATTGACCATTAATTGAATTAATCAAGGTAGCGAATGGTGGATTTCAAAATTTTACAATCATGAAACCCTAGACCCAAGATCCCTTGACTAATTACAACTAATGAACAATTAATAAGATAATTATGATATAGTTTAGATAAATACCTTTTACGCTAAATTCCCAATTTCCACAGACACAAAAGCATATGCCCTCTACAGGTGATCCACACAGAAATTGCTCCAAGAATAGGACTCCTTCAATAACCTTGTCGATGAGTTCTACACCTTAGAACTCGGTTTGATCTAACACACTGTTTGATCTAGATTCAACCACTTCTTGACTTGAACTTGGTCTCTCCTTTCTTGACTTTTATTTGGACTCCTAAACCCTCTTTTTCTTTCTCTAATTTCCTCCTAATTCTCTTCCTAAACTCTTGTCCTAAAGAAAACTCCTCTTTATTTAAAAGACCTTGTCTCGACAAAAGAAGAAAGGAAATTGATCGGATAGAGGTGGAATACCTTAAACCAATCTAGCGCCCCCTATTTATAGTAAGAGGGGCGCAAAAGGGTCTAGACACGCCTATTCTCACGTTCCTGAAATTATCGTATCAGAATATTAAGAGACTTATATGAGGACTCTTAATTTTCAGATATGTCGATTCAGCCTCCCATCACGTCTGCCAGCAATTTGAGATACCTTATGCGCCTCATCACAAATCAGATAATCTCCGATTTTGCCACCTAGAAAGCCATCTTAACCAGACTTCTTATGGCACAAATTTCAAGGCATGAATATATCCCAATACGAAGAAATAACAGTGTGAAGTTGCGACTCTTCGCTGCTTCATCCCGCGCGCCAAGAAATAAGGGGCATCTCACGCCCCATCTGACCATGGCACACTTTAAACTTTGTACCACACTGATAGAGGGCTGAGAGGGCTTTAGATAGGCATTGATTTCATATTAAAAGGACTTCATAAGACCCCTTAACCGAATGAAACAATTTCAGCCTGATCCATGTGGCGCAGAACTTGATAGAGTTCCAATCAATTTGGACTCTATATATGGCGCCCCAAATGGCTGAATTAAGTCCAACAAAATCCAGATAAATGTGGTCTAAGTCAGAACCTAACCCAAGTTAATTAATAACTCAATTGGGTTAGCCACTTCAACAATATTTTAATCAAATCACCTTGATTAAGGAGCTAGGGTTTATACCACATGTGCTAGCATGTTTCCTAGCAATCCTAGTTGGTTCCTTTGGTCCAACCAGCCAACCAAAACCTATTCTTGGTTAATTTCCTTATGTGACCCTATGGGTTGCACATCTAGACAACAGTAGGTCCGGATACACATTGATCTGATTAGATTAGACTCCATCTAATAGATTTACGTCAAACCCATGTCAACTCGAGTTGTCAAATTAGAACTCTTTCCAATTGACTTATGAATTAATCATTTTAATTAATGAAAACCCCCACGTCTAGCAACATGTCATGCCTACCTAAAAGACACGAAATTTGATATTACCAAAATACCCTTCAATGGCAAGTTACTATGCAATTCAATCTTTCAATCTTCCTGCATCCCGAATATGTTCACGAGTATGAAATTATGCCAAACCCAAACATATATTCTTATTGATTCTTCATCAATCAATGATAAATAAAATATTAGAAACCTTATCTAATCTTCATACTACTTTGGTCAAAAACTTCCTGAGTTATCAAGAGATGAGAATACATGGGATGTCATCTCCTCTTACTCGGAGTGATCGATTCCTTGTTGATCTATTTACAACCTCCATACACAATCCATCATGTTCAGAACATCTCATTCATGACTTAGTCATGATTGAATATGAACCAAAATATGGATTTATGTATATAAGATTCCATGGGAATCTTATGTCTAAAAATCACTTGCACAACTCCCACTTGGAGAATCATCTTTTGATAAAAGTAACACTTCCATAAGATGTTCTCTCAGCGGATCAAATCAATGTACTCATACCCTAATGAGCACCAACGTCCTTGTATTAGTGTCCCTACACAAGTGGTTATGAGATCAACCACTCTCCTTTGAGCATACATAGTGTTGGTGCGGAAATCTATGAGGATGCCGAACATAGCTAGAGTTGGAAAAATAAGACCGCCAACGGGACCTATAATATAAAATCCAAACCAGAGGCGGATGGCTCCGGCAGGACCCTCCGACGCTCAAGTCAGTTCTCCGGCCAACTGAAATGGAGTGCTCAGGAAATAGAGAAGCAGAGTGATGGGAAAGAAAAGAGAGCTTAGAGAAAAACGTATCTGGAGGGTCCGTTATAGACGGAGCATGTAACAAACTATGATGACAGTCGTAACCGCCTGGTAGTGGGCCGTTCAGGCCACGTAGAGTTTGTTATGGGGATAAGTTGTTGTTTGTCGTGACTTGTAGGCGGTGGAAATTCCTCTATTGCAGTTCGGACGTAGATCGGAGACTTTGGTGTATGTAGTGGACTTATGACCGTCCAAGGTTCGTTAGGGGCAATGTCTGATGGCTTTAAAAAGTTCGGAAGCTTCCTGGGCCGCGCACAAGTAGGTGCCTCCTGAATTGAGATCTGAAGTTCTGCGCTCCATCCCTCGCGGAGCGGTTGTTACGTATCAACGATTTGACGAGATTTCTTTGGATGGCTCTCGCCGACAGACGCGACAAAGATCAGGTAGGTCCGTGACTGGAAGGAGCGCTGCCGGGAGAAGCACGATTGGAGTTCATCTAGGAGCATGACTGAAGGAGTTCGTCCGGAAGGAGTGCGACTGGAGGAATTCATCCAAAAGGAGCGTGACTGGAGGAATTCGTCCGGAAGGAGCGCGACCGAGCCCTGAACCTAGTATTCATTTTTAGTCAGAAGACGAGGTTAGCATAACAACAGTTCTACTTCACTGTTCAAAATCGTGCCGCTGAGCTTCTATGTGCTGTTGAGAGGTTCTGTGCTATGATCTTATTGCTGAGGGAATCGACGAATTCCAATGGAAGGAAGGTTGGCAGCTAAAGACTTCGGCCAAGGACTTCGGCGGGGGTTATTTTTCCCCCAACACTTATCCCCCTACTTCCGAGTTCGAATTTCGAATGAAGTACGAAAAAGTTACTCAACCGAAGTCCCTTGCCAACTTTCCGCTCTCAGAGAATAAGACCTTTTGTCTTTTTTCGAATTGGCGCCGAAGTTTAATGTCGAATAACCTGAAGGGGCATTCCCTTGAAAACCCATCTGGCACAGAGCTCAAAGTACGGCATAATTATTATTCCGTCAGGCAGCAGGTGCGAGTGGGACGCGTGGTAGGTTAGGATTAGTTGAAGGATCCTACGATCATAACTTCCTCTGGTTCTATTTTCCTATTTAAACCTCTTCTTTCTTGGCCTCTCACCTTCATTTGCACTCCTTCCTCTCTTTTCTCCATTTTTCGTCGCCCCCAAGTGTCCCATCCTTGTTGCCCTTATCCTCTCACAGCATCCCCGGCCGTCGGCGTTCTTCTCAACTATCCTGCATCTTTTTGGTGTTCTCCCCAGGTTTTTTTATCAACCCAGGTCAGTCCCTCATCTTTATCCTCTTGATTTTTGGCTTTCTCGTATTCTTTAGAACCTCTTCAAATTCTAGGTGGGTTTTCGCCATTTTTCTTTTCCAGGTTTTCTCTCTCTTTTTTCTAGATTTTTTGGAGATTTTATCGGATTTTATTTGATCTAAATATCGTCCGAAGTTTCTTGGTCTAGTGGTTCTAAAAGTCCGATTGACCCAAACCCCTAAAACCCCAAGACCAAAATGGAACCTGAACCTAGGGCAGCACCTCAACCAAACTTCATATCGGGAACCATCCCTTGCTCTTTAACCACTGAAGATCTGCCATTGATCAGGATTTAGTACGGGGTACCTACTGAGTACAAGCTGGAACTTCCTGGACCGAGTGGCCGAGCTTGCGCCCCTCCTCCAAGTCGGTTCTGCTTGTATTTGGAGGCCTTCCATGCTGGATTAAGGCTTCCTCTCTCCATTTTTGTTGTAACTCTTTTCCGTTTTCTAAATATCTCTTTAGCTTCTGTAGTGCTGAACTCATTTAGGTTCATAATAGGGTTCCTTACTCAACATATCCGCCAAAGTTCAGCCCACTATTTCATTTTTCTGAACTTACTTTACCTTTAAGTGTCATCTTAATGCAAAGGACTGGTGGTATGTTTCACCCCAGCTCGGCAAGAAGGGATTGCTCAAGGGAGCCCTCTCTATCCATAATTGGAAAGAAAAGTTCGTCTTTGTTTCTTGCCCGACCTTACACTTAGGACTCCCATCTTGGGAAAATCGGAGAGATTCAGTCCGGCGAGCCCCGAGGTTAGAAAAAGATGACCGAGAGTCGGTTAGTAAAATCAAAGATTTCCGAGCTCCTCTTATGTCCGAGCTAATAAAAGAACAAACTCTATTCAACCTCGGCCTCAGCCCCCTGAATCCAATAGGTATACGGCCGAAGTTGTAGGTTACCCCCTTTCTTCTTCTTTTTTCTTCCTGACCGTACTTTTTCTTTCTTTACTGTAGAAATGGACGCCTAGGCGGTCGAAATGCTCATGAAGGGGCTCCCGACCTGCAAGAGGAAAGGAAAGGCACCGGACGAGAGCTCGAAAAAAGCAAGAGCTGACATTCCGTGTTCCGCAACTCCCATCAGTGCATGGATGCCCCCGAAGTTGCCCCAGAAGTCGAAGCTCCTCCTGCCGCCAAGTTCGGCGCCATCGCCCAGGTCGCCGGATCTTCGATGCCGCCAAGCCCTCCCGCCGAGGCCCAAATCCCAGAGCCTCCTATCGGAGGAGAGGAGGCGGAGAAGAAGACCAAAAGGGCCCTAAGAAAGTCCCAGCGGATAGTTCACCGCAACAGGCCCAATAGCTCCGACGAAGAGTTGGGGGAGAACCCCTTCAACAATCATGAAATCGTCAGCGGTTTGGTTGACGGATTTACCATACCCGAGATCGTAGATAGGATTGTCAACGCCGATGTCGACCAACACGCTTGGGATTCACTCGGATTCTTTCTTGAGATAGCTACTTCATCCTTCTCTTTTTCTTTAAATGTCTTAATGCTTCCTCGTCTGCGCAACTTTCTTCATCATATTATATTTTTTTATTTAATATTATTTTATTTTTATTTTTTATTTTTATTATTATATTTTTATATATTTTTTAATAGATGGGCCACCAACTACTCGGCTACATTAGATCACTGAACCACTTGAAGTCGGAGCTGGTGAAGGCCCAAGAAGATCATCAAGCCAAAATTGAGCTCCTACTTAAGGAGAGGGACGAGGTTAACCGCTCCTTGAAGGAAAAATCTATTGAGGTCAAAGGTCTCCGAGAAGCGCTCCGCAAGAAGAAAGAAACATCAGTGGAGTTGAAGACCGCTTTAGGCTTGGAGAAAGAGCAGAGGAGAAAGGCTGAAGCTGAGACTGCCGAACTGAAGGAGCAAATTTCTATGTAGATCTTGAAGGCGACAGCTCGAGCGATAGAGGAGTTCAAGGTCTTCTCCAAAATGAGAGACCTGAACGTCAAGTTCAGCCAAGAGGCCTTCAATAAAGGTTTTGAACTCTGCGAGAACAGGGTGGCCAGCAAGTTTTCCGAGTTTGACCTCAATTTCTTGTACGAAGGAGCTCCTGAAGACGAAGCGAAACCACCCATCGACGCGGCCAATCTCCCTCCTACCGAACTTACCACCAAGGAACCGAGGTCGACTAATGCTACGCCGGACTCTTCGTCAGCTCCCCTAGAGGTCTGAGACCTCTTAATTTGTATTTTTCCTTTTCATTTGTTTCCTTTTTGTACTAAAAACATTTTGATCAATGAAGACAAGTTTATTTTGAGAACAAATTTCTTTCTTTTACGAAATCTATGGTAATGTTTTCATGCTCATAGATGTTTTCATGCTCTAAGTATAGTCTCCTATCGAAGCTGACCCCCTTCCTCAGGGTGTTCCCTTGAAGGCCCACATAAAGAGCCTAAGAAGGAAAGTTCGTCATCTTAAGAAAAAGTTGGAGAATACTAAAGACGCACTTAAGAAATCAAAGAACTATGCCGACGCCACCACTGAAGTTAACCGCTTGCATCAATCATCCAGGCAATTATTCAAAGAATATAATACCAAGAAATTCCACCTGAATAAAGAGCTCGAGGAGATCAAAAAGCATGCAAGTGAGAAGTCCTAGACTTTAACAGCTAAAGCTTGCTCCCTTAAAGTTGAACTCAATGCGGCAAAGGAAAAAATTAGATTATTGGAGGGAAGGTCGGCGTGATCTACTAGCCGGGAAGAGTCCGACTGGGATTGGTCCAAGAGATTCTCAAAGCTTCAAAATCAACTTCACGCCGCCGAAATTTCATACAAGAGTTACGAGCTCGACTGAAGTAATGAAATTGCTGGTCTCCAGCAGCAACTTCAAAAAGCGAACGAGAAGATAGCTGGTCTTAAAAGCCAATTGGCAGAGAGGGCGAAGGCCAGCTCGAACAGAGAATCAGATGAACTTCTTTCCTTAAGGAATTCTTTGGACACCCTGTCAGCAACATTCGCAAAAGAATTGGCCAAGCTTCAACGGCTGAAGATCCAATTGACTTATGAGCGACAAGCTGTTAAGGACGCAGAGGCCGAGTCAGAGGTTCTAAAAAGACAGTTGCGGGAGTCCAAAGATAATTACTAGCGGACTGATAAGTTATTCGTAGAAAGCCTGTTGAAAAGAAACTTGAAGAAGAGATTGCTAGCTTGAAGCAATCTTTAGCGATGGCAGGGTCAGTAGTCTGAGGTCCGAAGAATTGGGTTCTTCTTAGGACTTCGTCCATTTTACCTTTTTGTACATGGTCTATTTTACCTGTAAGGCAATATTGTAGCAGTGCCGAGCTAGTGCCTGATCCCCTCTAACCTCCCCGACTCCATGCTTCGTTGAGAACTTCATTTTCAGGTGGTAAGTCGAAACCACGGCCCGGAGTGTATTCAAAACAGGTCGGCCAAAGATCGCATTATAGGCAAAAGGGGCTTTTACCACTAAAAAATCGACTTGAGCTCCAAATTGCTTTGGGTATCGGCCTGCTACCACAAGCAATGTTATTATTCCTTCCACTGGCACTGCATCACCTATGAATCCTACTAATGGGGGAATTCATCAGTCCCATTCTATAGACATTTTAGAAAAAGCATCATAAAATAAAATATCAGTAGAGCTTCCATTATCAATTAAAACACCGCGTACATCATAATCTGCAATATTTAAAGTGACTACAACCGTGTCATTATGCAGAAGCTGAACTCCCTGAGCATCTTCTTCTGTGAAAACGATGGGTTCTTCGATCCGCTGCTTCTTTGCTGGCTCTACTGACGCACTAGCCTCCACTCGCTAATGTTCCCCAGCAATAGTGTTAATGATTCCAAGGGAAGGCCGATCTCCTTGCGGCTCATCCCGCCGAGATGGTTCAGGCAATGACGGGGCTCTTGGACAATCTTCTCTTCTCTCCGGTCGATGCCTGATAAACCGATCCAGCCGACCTCTTCTAATTAGTACTTCAATCTCGTCTTGAAGCTGAATGCACTCTTCAATGTCGTGACCACAGTCACGATAGTACAGGCAGTATTTGTTGGGGTTGCGCTTGACCGAATGAGTCCGCATCCTCTCCAATCCTGGCAGTTGCTCTTATCTCCATCAGCACCTAGGTCTTTGAGGCGTTTAAGGAAATAGTTGTTGAATCTTCTGGAAGGAGAGTTCCGCCGGATCCTTCGATCCATATTTTTCTGTCGACGAGCTCAAGAAGTTTGAGCTCGTCTGCACTCAAAAGGAGTTCGGAAGCATGGCCGAGCTTCACTCAGCTTTTTTTTAGGTGCGGGCTTGCTAGATTCACCCACCTGTCACTCTTTTGCAGCCTCATCGTCCTTCAATTTGAAGGCCTCCGTCCGGGCATAACCTTCAGCTTGGGCCAACATATCAGCAAAATTCCTGGGGTACTTTCTTTCCAGGGACGATAGAAGATCATTCTTCTAAAGACCGTCTTTTAGTGCAGCCATGGCACAGACTGGTTCAAGTTCCGAAACTCCAGCGCAGCAGCATTGAAGCGGCTGATATAAGCTCGGATGGACTCCCCTTCTTTCTGCTTTATATCGATGGAGTCCGAACCTCGTCTTGGACGTCGGCTGCTTATGAAATGAGCCGCGAGCTGATGGCTCATCTGATCAAAAGAGAATATCGTACCCGACTTAAGGCTCGAGTACTAGTTTCTTGCCGCTTCCTTCAAAATAGATGAAAAAGCTCGGCACACAATGACGTCCGGTGCGCCATGAAGCAGCAGCATCGTCTGAATATGGTCGACCTGATCAGAAAGTTCCATCGTAACTCTCGAACTGAGGGAGCTTGAAGTTCGGTCAGACGGGCTCCGGCATGATCTTAGCAGAAAAGGGAGGATCGGTGCAGATATCGTCATGGTGGACCGAGATGGCATGGCGGAGTTCCTCAATCCGCCGATTTATGTCCTGAAGCTTCTGATCGAGAGCATCATCTCGACCATGGATCTCAAAGAACTGCCGACTGTAAATGGGAAAAGTCTTCTCCGGAGAAGAATCGTGATCGGGGCAGGGGCTCCTTACTCTCTGCTTCCCCTTCTCGAGGGTAACGGGTCTGCTGACCCAAGTTGCCCTTCTTGGTGCCGATTCTTGAAACTCCAGCTGGGGTTTCTCCGATAGACTGCCGCCAGGGGCTGCTGCATGGCCTATACCATTTCGATGAGACCTCGAACCTACTGCATCAGCAAATTGAACTGTGCCGAATCCACCATGGCCACAGGTGGAGGAGGTTGAGATGCCAGTGATAGTGTTAGAGAAGACAGGTTTGGCTCAGATCTGAGGCAAAGGTGGTGAATCGCCGGATGGTTTTCTTCGGGAGCATTTCTAGGACAAGAGATTAAATGGAGGTGGATTCAAAAGATTAGGAGAGAAAGAAAGCAGATAGGATCGACTGGGCACTTCTTTTAGAACAAGAGCTTAGTCCCTTCCTCTAGCGCCAATCCTATTAGTGCAGAAATCTGTGAGAACGTCGAAGATAGCTGAAGTTGGAAAGGTGCGGCTACCGATGGGACCTACAAAATAAAATTCAAACCGGAGGCGGGTGGCTCTGGCAAGACTCTCCGACGCTCAAGTCAATTCTTCGACCAATTAGAATGGAGTGCTCAGAAAATAGAAAACCAGAGTGACAGGAAGCGAAAGAGAGCTTAGAGAAAAACGTATTTGGAAGGTCTCTTTTGTAGACGAAGCGTGTAACAAACTGATGGTAACAGCCGTAACCGTTTGGTAGTGGATCGTTCAGACCACGTGGAGTTTGTTACGGGGATGAGTTGTTGTTTGTCGTGACTTATAGGCGATGAAAATCTCTTTGTTAGAGTTCGAACGTAGATCGGAGACTTTCGTGTATGTAGTGGACTTATGACCGACCGAGGTTCATTGAGGGCAATGTCTGATGGCTTTAAAAAGTTTGGAAGCTTCCTGAGCCGCGCACAAGTAGATGCCCCCTGAATTAAGATCAGAAGTTCTGTGCTCCGTCCCTCGTAGAGAGGTTGTTATGTATCAACGATTTGACGAGGTTCCTTTGGATGGCTCCTGCCAACAGGCACGGCAGAGATCAGGTAGATCTGCGATTGGAAGGAGTGCTGCCAGGAGGAGCGTGATTGGAGGAGTTCGTCCGGAAAGAGCATGACTGGAGGAGTTCGTCCGGAATGAGCGTGACTGAAGGAATTCGTTCGGAAGGAGTGCGACCGAAGGAATTCGTCCGGAAGGAGCGCAGTCGGGCTTTTATGTGCTATTGAGAGGTTCTGTGATATGATCTTGTTGCTGAGGGGATCGATGAATTCCAACGGAAGGAAGGTCAGCGGCTAAGGACTTCGACGGGGTTATTTTTTTCCTAACACTTAGGATGTCCAGTCTTTCCAAAATCATTGATCCCCAACCCAATGATCCATCAATTATGATTATTTTAACTTAAGGTTTTAGGATTTTAGATCTCATTGACATGATCCCTACATGCCCATAAAACCATTGCCCTAATCTATAAGGTTTATCATAATCTTAAAATTAATTAAGACAGCAAACGATGAAACATAAAAATGCCTCTTTATTAATAATAAATGTCATACATGAGTTGGGAGTAATTACAGAAAAGACCCTATCACATAAATGCGATTGGCTTGCAGGGCACAATTCTTTTAATTGGTCTGCCCTCTGCTCCACCACCCCAAAACCCCTCATTCCAAAACCGAAGAACCTTACCTTATCGCAAAACCCCAACCTTTACACTAATTGGTGTTGCCTACTTTGGACAAGCTCACCACCATATCCCCACCCTGCTCTATTGTTCTCTCCACCCGCATGATTGATGCCTTCACCATGGTCACATGTCGTAGCCTAGGCCACGTTTAGATGGGGAAGAGGATGAAGATGCACAAAATAAGAGAACAGCAAAGGAGGGGAAGAAACTCTCTCATTGATCTTTTGATTAATACCAAAGAAAATAACTTAATTACAATGTTGGCCAATCGAGCCGTATTTATAAAAGAAAAAATCTAATAGACTTAAACTAGGACTCTAACACAAACTAGGATAAAGATTGAAAATCCCTATTCATCTAGGATTCTTTTGGATTCCCATTGACCTATCAAACGATAGAATCTCGTCCTAAAATCAACTGTGATGGCGAAGCATTAGGCTCGTAGAGCTCGAAAGGAGCTTTCCAAATTAGGGTCATAATAGCAATTTCGGCATCCGATGAGAAAGTTACGCCCAATCTAGTGCGACAATGTCAAAATCAGCTAGATTAGGCACAACCAGCCTGGTTCCTCGCCCATTCGGATTCAGTACATCAAATCAAAGATCTCTGTTCGTTCTGACGTCTACATCATCCTCCCCAAGCTGGGAAGAACTTGTCCTCGAGTTTGAAGCCTCCATTGCTTCCATCAAGCAGGCGTGCTTCGTCAGAAGGTTGATCCTAATCTCTGGCTTGGGTTTAGATAATTCCTCCATCGGTGCTAGAATAATCTTCTGACCATCCTTCCAAAATGTGTAGGTGTTCCGACATCCATCATAAGTAACGCTAAGTAATGCTACGATCGTACTACCACAGTCTCACTAAAAGCAAATGGCAGGCATCCATGGCAATGACATCACATTAGACTTTGTTTAAAAGTACTTATGCCCGATAGAGAACAACATAAGGCAGCAATTATTGACAATCACCTCACTCCCTTTTTGGAACCATGATAGCTTGTAAGGACGAGGATGCTTTTCAGTTGTTAGATTCAGCTTTATAATAGCCTCTTAAAAGATAATGTTCTCGTAGCTCCCTCCATCAATAATGACTTTGCAAACCTTTTCAATGGTGCAACAAGTATAGAAGATATTAGTCCGCCTCCAGTCTTCTTCCTTTTTGGGAGCAAACAGGCTCTTTCGAACAACTAGAGTCTCGCCACTATCTCCAAACAGCAAGAAATCATCCTCTTCTTCACCCCTTCATTACAGATGGGCTTTTAATCTTCGTCGGATTTTTCATCTCCTTCTTCAATCAGCAACTACTTTCCTGACCGTCCAACAAGCTTCTTACACTCGCTCCACGTGTGCCCGATCTTGCCACAGTTGTAACACCATAGCGTAGAAGATCCCATCAG
>QRFJ01001906.1:55925-137823 GCA_006176705.1 Cocos nucifera
TAGAGTTCTTCTAAGAACCAACTTTGACTGGTCTTAGGCACCCTCTAAGGAGGAATCCAGGGGTCTCTATTCCCACCAATCAGATTTAGATCTGATTTCATAAAGGGTTGTGATTGGTTGGGAGGAAGAGGAGTTGGATCACGCTTAGTCTATAAATAAGACCCTGCGCCCAACTCAGATTGTAAGCAATTCAATTGAGAAACCCCACGCCCCAAGGCTGCCTCTCCCCTCCTTCTCCATGCCATAGTCTCTTCTCCCCTTGCTCTCCACGTCCAAAAGGAGTTTTGGACCTTGGTTGGTGCGATTCAGATCAAAGAAAGGCGATCAAAATAAGAAGGCTGCGCTGCTGCAAAGGACGACTGCTCATCTTCAAAAGAGTTTTGAAGATCCTCCAGATCAGATCCAGATCTAATTTTTGGAGGTGTGATAGAGAAGAAGAGGATCTCTAGATCCAACCTGAGTGGATATCGGTAGAGGCCAGGTGCTTGCGTGGCTAAGATCCAGAACCTTCCGCTGCAAACAGGATCATCAACAGGATAATAGGATTACCCAGATCAGATAAATTAAATTTGATTTAATTTATCTTTTAATTTTATTTTATTAAAATAATAAGAATCAGATCTGAAACATATCAAGATCTGATTGGGATCAAGAGAAAAATTTTTGAAATATATCTCTTGATCTGATCAGATCTGAACGAACCTGGACCGAAAAATCAGGATTTCCCTTCAACTGGTATCAGAGCCATGGTTCTAAATTATTTAGATCTGATTTTAAATTTATTTTAATTAGAAAATAATTGATTTCAGATGTCACATGAGATGTGATCAGATCTGAAATCAGAAAAATATAATATGATGAAGAAAGTTGCGCAGACGAGGAAGCATTAAGACATTTAAAGAAAAAGAGAAGGATGAAGTAGCTATCTCAAGAAAGAATCCGAGTGAATCCCAAGCATGTTGGTCGACATCGGCGTTGACGATCCTATCTACGATCTCAGGTATGGTAAATCCGTCAACCAAACCCCTAATGATTTCATGATTGTTGAAGGGGTTCTCCCCCAACTCTTCGTCGGAGCTATTGGGCCTATTGTGGTGAACTATCCGCTGGGACTTTCTTAGGGCCCTTTTGGTCTTCTTCTCCGCCTCCTCTCCTCCGATAGGAGGCTCTGGGATTTGGGCCTCGGCGGGAGGGCTTGGCGGCATCGAAGATCCGGCGACCTGGGCGATGGCGCCGAACTTGGCGGCAGGAGGAGCTTCGACTTCTGGGGCAACTTCGGGGGCATCCATGCACTGATGGGAGTTGCGGAACACGGAATGTCAGCCCTTGCTTTTTTCGAGCTCTCGTCCGGTGCCTTCCCTTTCCTCTTGCAGGTCGGGAGCCCCTTCATGAGCATTTTGACCGCCTAGGCATCCATTTCTACAGTAAAGAAAGAAAAAGTACGGTCAGAAAGAAAAAAGAAGAAGAAAGGGGGTAACCTACAACTTCGGCCGTATACCTATTGGATTCAGGGGGCTGAGGCCGAGGTTGAATAGAGTTTGTTTTTTTATTAGCTCGGACATAAGAGGAGCTCGGAAATCTTTGATTTTACTAACCGACTCTCGGTCATCTTTTTCTAACCTCGGGGCTCGTCGGACTGAATCTCTCAGATTTTCCCAAGATGGGAGTCCTAAGTGTAAGGTCGGGCAAGAAACAAAGACGAACTTTTCTTTCCAATTATGGATAGAGAGGGCTCCCTTGAGCAATCCCTTCTTACCGAGCTGGGGTGAAACATACCATCAGTCCTTTGCATTAAGATGACACTTAAAGGTAAAGTAAGTTCAGAAAAATGAAATAGTGGGCTGAACTTTGGCGGATATGTTGAGTAAGGAACCCTATTATGAACCTAAATGAGTTCAGCACTACAGAAGCTAAAGAGATATTTAGAAAACGAAAAAGAGTTACAACAAAAATGGAGAGAGGAAGCCTTAATCCAGCATGGAAGGCCTCCAAATACAAGCAGAACCGACTTGGAGGAGGGGCGCAAGCTCGGCCACTCGGTCCAGGAAGTTCCAGCTTGTACTCAGTAGGTACCCCGTACTAAATCCTGATCAATGGCAGATCTTCAGTGGTTAAAGAGCAAGGGATGGTTCCCGATATGAAGTTTGGTTGAGGTGCTGCCCTAGGTTCAGGTTCCATTTTTGTCTTGGGGTTTTAGGGGTTTGGGTCAATCGGACTTTTAGAACCACTAGACCAAGAAACTTCGGACGATATTTAGATCAAATAAAATCCGATAAAATCTCCAAAAAATCTAGAAAAAAGAGAGAGAAAACCCAAAAAAGAAAAATGGCGAAAACCCACCTAGAATTTGAAGAGGTTCTAAAGAATACGAGAAAGCCAAAAATCAAGAGGATAAAGATGAGGGACTGACCTGGGTTGATCAAAAAATCTGGGGAGAACACCAAAAAGATGCAGGATAGTTGAGAAGAACGCCGACGGCCGGGGACGCTGTGAGAGGATAAGGGCAACAAGGATGGGACACTTGGGGGCGACGAAAAATGGAGAAAAGAGAGGAAGGAGTGCAAATGAAGGTGAGAGGCCAAGAAAGAAGAGGTTTAAATAGGAAAATAGAACCAGAGGAAGTTATGATCATAGGATCCTTCAACTAATCCTAACCTACCACGCGTCCCACTCGCACCTGCTGCCTGACGGAATAATAATTATGCCGTACTTTGAGCTCTATGCCAGATGGGTTTTCAAGGGAATGCCCCTTCAGGTTATTCGACATTAAACTTCGGCGCCAATTCGAAAAAAGACAAAAGGTCTTATTCTCTGAGAGCGGAAAGTTGGCAAGGGACTTCGGTTGAGTAACTTTTTCGTACTTCATTCGAAATTCGAACTCGGAAGTAGGGAGATAAGTGTTGGGGGAAAAATAACCCCCGCCGAAGTCCTTGGCCGAAGTCTTTAGCTGCCAACCTTCCTTCCATTGGAATTCGTCGATTCCCTCAGCAATAAGATCATAGCACAGGACCTCTCAACAGCACATAGAAGCTCAGCGGCACGATTTTGAACAGTGAAGTAGAACTGTTGTTATGCTAACCTCGTCTTCTGACTAAAAATGAATACTAGGTTCAGGGCTCGGTCGCGCTCCTTCCGGACGGAGGTTTGGCGGCGGTTTTCGGCGGAGATAGCGATGACGGACAGGAAGGGTTCGACGGTGCCGGGGTTTCGGTCGGTCGATAGGAAGAACTAGGGTGGTAGAAGAGGAGACGGTGGTGTCGAGAGGAGATCGTTGGGTGTCGGCGACGATCGAGGCAATGGTGAGAGGCGAACGGGACAGGGGAAGACGGCAATGACGACAGTCCTGTGGTCGGTCGGCGGCGGCGGTTGTCCAGTCGGCCTGAATTGGAGCCTCCCGCCCGATCGAGGCTCCCATGGGAGATCGGGAACGGCGGCGGACAGCAATAGTGGTTGGTGGGGTTTGCGTCGTCGACGGCGAAGGCGTCGGCGATAATTGTCGGTGGTGTACGATGGCGATTGGAGAGGCAGGCTACGATCGGGCGCTGCGATTGTGCTGCGACAAAGACAGAGAAGAGGGGGGAGGTTGCGACGGAAGAAAGAAAGAGGGAAATAAAGAGAAAGATGGGGGGGTGTTCGGCCTGGACGATGAAAGAAAGATGGGAAGGGATGTGGCTGCAACATGAAAGATGGGATCGGAAAGAAGGTGGGGATCGCGGCCGTGAAGCTTTGATACTAAATTGATGCAAAACCAAAAGAAAAGAAAGAAAAAAAAAATGAAAACAAAGAACAAAACTCAAGAATTTAATTTCACTCAATTTTTTAATTAATAGTTCAGGTCTGAGGTTCTTCACACATGTGGAGTATTTAAATAGAGAAACAAAAACATAACCTAATAGGATTCTAACAGCTGACTTGAAATTCAATAGAACACTTTTTACAGAGTCCAAACAAAATTAGGATTTTTAATAAAAATAAAATAAAATAAAATAACCTAAATTAAGTCCATAAAAATTAGGGTTAGGGTTTAGCGATGCTTCCTTCTATAATACGTGTGTAATCCTAGATTTCTATCATGCATGTTATGATTGTGAAATCTGGCAAATGAATGTAAAAACTGCCTTTCTCAATGGAAATCTTGAGGAGGAAGTTTATATGTTACAGTCGGAGGGGTTTGTCTAAAGTGGGAGGCCATATCAAGTATGCAAGCTAAAAAGATCCATTTATGGATTGAAGCAAGCCTCGAGGAGTTGGAACATTCGCTTTGATGGAACAATAAAAGAGTTTGGTTTTATCAAAAATGTTGATGAGCCATATGTATATAAGAAGACAAGAGGGAGAGCCATAGTCTTAGTTTTGTATATTGATGATATACTAATCATTGGAAATGATATCCCAATATTATAATCGGTAAATGCTTGGCTGTCTAAAAGGTTTTCCATGAAAGCCTATATACTAGGTATAAAGATCTATAGAGACAGATCTAAGAGGATGCTTGGCTTGTCCTAATCTAGGTACATTGACTTGGTGTAAAAAGATTAAACATGGAGGAAAGTAAAAAATGTTACTTGCCTATGAGTCAAGGCATACATCTCTTAAGAAGATGTCTCCTAAGACACCTAAAGAGAGACAAAAGATGAGTAGAATTCTTTATGCTTCGGCTGTAGGATCTATCATGCATGCTATGTTATGTACTAAGCCTGATATTGCTTATGCCATAGGCATAGTAAGTAGATTTCAGGTTGATCCGCGGGAGGATCATTGGAAAGTAGTGAAAAATATTTTTAAGTATCTTAGAAGAACTGAAGATATTTTTCTAGTTTATGGTGGATCTGATTTGAAACTAGAAGTCTTTACTGACTCTAGTTTTCAATCAAATCTAGATGATAGTAAATCCATATTAGGGTATGTATTTACTCTGAATGGTGGCACAGTGAGTTGGAAAAGTACCATATAACAAACTGTAACCGACTCAGTTACTGAGGTAGAATACATTGCTGTTAGTGAAGCAGTTAAGGAAGCTGTCTGGATGAAGAAATTCATCACTGAATTGGGCGTAGTTCCTGAGATTCAACATCCAGAGCCATTATTTTGTGATAATACTAGAGCTATGGTACAAGCTAAGGAACTGAGGTCTCACCAAAAGTCTAAACATATCCTAAGGCACCTCGATCTCGTTCGTGAGATTGTTGAAAGACAAGACGTTATCATCGAACGAGTAAGTACGAAGAACAACATAGCAAACCCATTCACTAAAGCTCTTCCTCAACAGCAATTTGATCGCCATCTTGATTGTATGGGTGTTAAATACAAGGTTGATTGGCTTTAGTGCAAATGGGAGATTGAAAGAGTTGTGCCCTGCAAGCCAATCGCATTTATGTGATAGGATTTTTTCTATAATTACTCTTAACTCATGTATGACATTTATTATTGATAAAGAGGCATTTTTATGTTTCATCGTTTGTTGTCTTAATTAATTTTAAGATTATGATGAACCTCATAGATTAGGGCAATGGTTTTATGGGCATGTAGGGATCATATCAATGAGACGTAAAACCCTAATCTAAAACAATCCTAGTGGATGGATCATTGAGTCGGGGATCAATGATTCTGGAAAGACTAGACATCCTATGTATGCTCAAAAGAGAGCGTGGTTGATCTCAGAACCACTTGTGTAGGGATACTAATACAAAGATGTGGGTGCTCATTAGGATATGAGTACACTGACTTGATCCGCTGAGAGAACATCTTATGGAAGTGTTACTTTTATCAAAAGATGATTTTCCAAGTGGGAGTTGTGCAAGTGATTCTTAGACTTGAGATCTCCATAGAATCTTATACACAAATCCATATTTTGGTTCATATTCAATCATGACTAAGTCATGAATGAGATGTTCTGGATATGGTGGATTGTGTATGGAGGTTGTTAGTAGATCAACAAGGAATCGATCACTCCGAGTAAGAGGAGACGACATTCCATGTATTCTCATCTCTTGACAACTCAGGAAGTCTTTGGCCAAAGCAGTATGAAGATTAGATAGGATTTCTAATACTTCATTTGAGTTATCATTGATTGATGAAGAATCAATAAGAATATATGTTTGAGTTTGACATAATTCCATATGAACATATTCGGGATGCAAGAAGATTGGAGGATCGAATTGCATGGCAATTTGCCATTGAAGGGTATTTTGGTAATTTATACCAAATTCTATGTCTTCAGGTAGGCATGATACGTTGCTAGACGTCAATCATGTCTTGTGGGTTTTCATGAATTAAAATGATTAATTCACGAGTCAATTAGAAAGAGTTCTAATTTGACAACTTGGGTTGACATGAGTTTGACCTAAATTGATTAGATGGAGTCTAATCTAATCAGGTCAACATGTATTTAGACCTACTGTTGGCTTAGATGTGGAATCTATTGGGTCATACATAAGGAAATTAACCAAGAATAGGTTTGGTTGGTTGGTTGGTTGGACCAAAGGAACCAACTAGGGTTGCTAGGACACATGCTAGCACATGTGGCATAAACCCTAGCTCCTTAATTAAGGTGATTTGGTTAAAATCTTGTTGAATTGGCTAACCCAATTGAGTTATTAATTAATTTGGGTTAGGTTCTGACTTGGACTACATTTATCTGGATTTTATTGGACTTAATTCAGCCATTTGGGGCGCCATATATAGAGTCCAAATTGATTGGAACTCTATCAAGTTCTGCGCCACATGGATAAGGCTGAAATTGTTCCATTTGGTTAAGGGGTCTTAAGAAGTCCTTTTAATATGAAATCAACGCCTATCTAAAGCCCTCTCAGCCCTCTATCAGTGTGGTACAAAGTTTAAAGTGTACCATGGCCAGATGGGGAGTGAGATGCCCCTTATGTCTTGGTGTGTGTGGGATGAAGCAGCAAAGAGTCGCAACTTCACGCTGTTATTTCTTCGTATTGGGATATATTCATGCCTTGAAATTTGTGCCATAAGAAGCCTGGTTAAGATGGCTTTCCAAGTGGCAAAATCAGAGATTATCTGATTTGTGATGAGGCGCATAAGGCATCTCAAATTGCTGGTGGACACGATGGGAGGCTGAATCAACGTATCTAAAAATTAAGAGTCCTCATATAACTCTCTTAATTTTCTGATACGGTGATTTGAGGAACATGAGAATAGGTGTATCTAGACCCTCTTGCGCCCCTCCTACAACAATAAATAGGGGGCGGTAGATTGGTTTAAGGTATTCCAACTCTATCCGATTAATTCCCTTCCTTCTTTTGTCAAGACAAGGTCTTTTAAATAAAGACAAGGAGTCTTCTTTAGGACAAGAGTTTAGGAAGAGAATTAGGAGGAAATTAGAGGAAGGAAAAGAGGGTTTAGGAGTCCAAATAAAAGTCAAGAAAGGGGAGACCAAGTCCAAGTCAAGAAGTGGTCGAATCTAGATCAAACAGTGTGTTTGATCAAACCCAGTTTTAAGGTGTAGAACTCATCGACAAGGTTATTGGAGTCCTGTTCTTGGAGCAATTTCCATGTGGATCACCTGTGGAGGGCATATGCTTATGTGTCTGTGGAAATTAGGAATTTAGCGTAAAAGGTATTTATCTAAACTATATCATAATTATCTTATTAATTGTTCATTAGTTGTAATTTGTCAAGGGATCTTAGGTCTAGGGTTTCGGATGTTTTGGGTTTCATGATTATAAAATTTTGAAATCCACTACTCCATGGCGCTACCGCAACCAACAGTGGCATGGTGGTTGCTGTGGTAACAAAGAGGAGCAGTGTGACTTGGACAAAGGGGGTCTGGGTCTTAGAGTGGGGGATGGATCTGCTTGAGATAGGGTGATTTGGAGAAAGGGGCCAGGAACTTAGGGTGGCACAGGATGGGTCCACTCCACTATTTAAGAAAACTAAAAAGCAACCTCAGATCATAAATGCAGAAGATAAAAATAATAGTACCAAATAATTTTTTCTTATTTTTTGAGTTTTTGCTTTTCAAAAAAAAAGAGGTGATACGAAATTTGCCCTAATCTTTCATAATTGAGATGCTTAACAATCTTTCTTTTCCATAATTGTTATGAAGGCTGATTCTTTTCTTTGATATTACACTAATTTAATTTATTTTTCAATAAAACAACTTATGTTCTTGTCCTTCCTCAGGAGATGAGAAAAGACTTATCCACGGTTGAAGATCCATTTGATGCTCCTACGTACAATATTCCAGAAAAACCAGTGACATTTGCAGAGGGTGCTTCATATAGTGTTATAATACTTGCAGGGCTGGGCCTTGCAGCCTTGGCTGTATATGCCGTTTTTAAAGAGTTAATCTTTGAGCCAAAAGAGTAAGGTTCTTTTCCTACTTGTTATATTCATAACTTAGTTTTAAGTATTATATGAAAAGTAAAACATAGCACACAAATTGCAAGTTTCTAGTTTATGCTAACACTCCTGATAACTGTCCAGAGCCCTGTTATAAAAATTCTATGACTGATATCAAGTTGACTTCTGGTTGTGGAAAGCACACAAGTCATGAACAAGTGGGGCTTTGATACCATTGGTAGGAAAAATTCTGTTAGAAAAGTTTGTTACAGCTGACCTGCATTGGGATCAGACTGTGGATATGCTTTGCGCCACCTTGTTCGTAGATCCAAGGCATATTGAGTAATCATGCTAAAAAATCAATTACAGCCTATCCATCCAATGCTCATTGACTTTTAGCTCCAATATGCTAATTGCTGGGACTCTTTTGTCATGTCCTAAAAGGACATTTGTGTCATGTTATCAAAATGAAACTCAAAGAGTTTGATTTTGCAGGCAACCATATCTGTATTAATAAGATATGCATGCATGCTTTTAGCAATCTGAGTTTGCTACATCCAAGTATTGAGAGATAATATTCTGAAAAGTGCAAACTCAAAAAAGTATTTCTAACTGTGTTAGAGTGGAGTTATGATGATAGTGTTGATCCTATTATTATTTGTTTCAATGGTAGGATACTAAAATATATAGTCTGTGACTATTTGTTAATCATCTAATTTACCAATGTCGTAGAACAAATGGTCTTGAACATGAGCTGCTGATTTTATCAGCATACTAACCAGGTATCTAAAATCAAGCAAGTCTGCATATATGCATTCATATGTTTGTTAGAATGGGGAGAGGACATATATATAGGTAGAGTTTGCATATCAAGTATGGGCCAAACCATGGATCGTTGTGCCAGTACCAATTGCCTGGTGGCATAGTTTGGTATGCTCCATGCCGTTCCATGTTGGGCCATATTGATACAAGAGAGAGGGTAGGGGAGAGGGAGAACGGGAGAGAGGAACAGAGAAAGAGAGAGAGAGAGAGGAACAGAGAGGGTGGATGGCTGGAGGAAGTTGGAGGAAGGCTGTGAAGGGTTGGGGAGGGGTAGAGGAAGGGCTCCGCCCTCTAGTTCCTCTATTTCATTCGAAACAAGGGTTCTGAAGGGGCCCTTTTTTTATTTTAAATAAGTTAAGTGAAGCTAGCAAGGGATTGCTAGCTTCACTTAACTTCTTCAGAATAATAATGGGGCCTCCCTTTGAAACCTCTATTTCGAACAAAGAAGGGAACCGAAGGGTGGAGTCCTTTCTTCGCCCCTCTGTGTCCCTCCTCAACCCTATGCAACTCTCCGTCGACCTCTGTTGATTGTTCACCACCTTCCCTCTCCCTCCCTTCCTTCTTTTCCCTCTCCCTCCTTGCCCCCCCTCTTTTTCTTCTGTTTCCTTCTTCTTGTCCCTCTTCCTCCTAGATTCTTGATGTGAAGGCCAGAACCGTCTGCTGTCGGTATGGTTCAGTATGCTCTAAATTGGGTGGTTTGGAGCGGTTTTGCTAATGCTCCAAATACTAATGAACTGCAAGTGTAGTGTGTCGGATCTGGGTTATTGTATGACCTGTTGTGTGACTGCACAAACATTATATATGATAGGAATAGGCCCTACAAGCCAATCAAAATATGTATTTTGATGGATTATTCTTTTAGTCTTTCAGACTCATGTAATGATATTTTTACAAATAAATAAAGGCATTTATATTTCATCATATGCTGCATCTTATTGTTTGTTTGAGATTTTGCTGAACCCCATAGATTAAGGCTATGGTTTTAGGGTTATGATGAGATCTAAAATCTTAGAACCCTAATCTAAAATATTTCTGATCGATGGAACATTGAGTTGGGGATCAATGTTTTCGAAAAGACTGGCACATCCTATGTATGCTCGATGGAGAGGGTGATTGATCTCACAATCATTTGTATGAGACATTAATATAAGGACATGGGTGCTCATTAGAGAATGAGTTCACTGAATTTATCCGACTTGAGAACATCTTATAAAGTTTTACTTGTCAAGAGATGTTTCTCATAATGGGAGTTGTGTATGTAATCCTCTGACTTGAGACTATTATGGAACCTTGTATGCATGAATTCATATTTTGATTCATGCTCATTCATGACTTAATTATGTATGAGATGTTCTAGATATGGTGGATTGCATATGAAGGTTGTGAGTAGATCGACATGGAATCGATCACTCCTTGTGATAGGAGATCGCATCCTACTTGTTTCAATCATATGATGATTCAGGAAGTCTTTGATTAAAGCATAATGAATATTAAAAATGATTTCTAATGTTTTATTAATTGAATCGTCATTATAAGATTGAGAGAAATATAAATATGATATTGGATTTGACATGATTTCATATCCAGAGTCATATTCGAGATGCAGGGTGATTGCAGGATCGAATTGCATGGCAACTTACCACTGAAGGGTATTTTTGGTATTTCTATCAAAATTTCATATCTTTCAGGTAGACATGATACGCTGCTAAACGTCAATCTTGTCTTGTGGGTTTGATCGAATTAAAGAGTTCAATACGATCACCAATTAGAAAGGATTCTAATTGTTCGAATCAGGTCAACTCGATTTGACCTAAATTGGTTAGATTGGTTTCTAATCAAATTAGGTCAACTTGCATCCAGACCCATTACTGGCTAGATGTGGAATCCAATGGGTCATACACAAAGAAAATTGATCAAGAATCTAATTGGATTAGATCATGTTTGCAAGTGGAACATGCTAGCACGTGTTGCAAACCCTAACTCTAGCATTCGAATCAGATTCGAATTTATCTCTAGTTTGGGCTAATTAGATCTAGTTTAATCCAAATCTGATTTGGGTTCCTAGTTGGGTTGATCTTTGGCTGATTGGGCCATAGGATGGGCGCTTCTTATCAGTATCCCATGCGCCAGAGAATCTCTCTCTTGGCGCGTGAGGATTATTTTATGCGCAAGGGTCATTTGGTGCATGATTTGAATTGGCGCCAACTTCCTTCTTATCCAATGTTTGTTTCACGTATTTTTTATATGGTGTGGACTTCAGATTCAGAGGAGGCGCAGAAGACTCCTGCTTGTGAAACTCCTTATTAGTTATTTGGTTTTTTGGATAGACTTATAGTCCTTGCCGCCCCTCCTCTTGTTGGTGCCACTTGGACTTTGAATCTTTGACTCATTCCACGCCTACCATCTGATGGCGCCTCCTATAAGGGCCATTAGATGGTCTTTAAAATCTGATCTCAACCCTTCAATTATTTGGTGCCACATTTGTGAAGTCTTGCGACACTTCGGAAAGCACCGTGAAATTATTGTTGCATGGAAGAGTCCTTCTGCGAGAAGACGTCTCTTCGGATTAATTTCCTTTGCCTTCCATGTGTCCTGAGATTCAGATGGGGCGTGAGATTTTTGAATAGGCGTGAGATAAGAGAAAGGGAAGGGTGTGAGATATTGTGGATGACACCCCTATGTAGGTTATAAATAGGGGTGTGTGCCGGGGTTCATTTCAACTCTCATCCTAATCCTTTCTTTTTTACACACTCTCCCTATTGTCCAATTGTTTTCTTCCTTCTCTTGTTAAGACAAGGTCCTAATAAGGACAAGGAGTCTTCTTTAGGACAAGGGTCTAGGAAGAAAATTAAGGAAGACAAGGAGAAAAGAAAGGAAGAGAGAAGGAAGGCTAGGAGAAAGAAAGCAAGGTTTAAGGAAGTTCTGCCCGATTAAATTCTTGGAAGAAGAATTTAAGGAATTAATTATTTTTAGGAGTTAGAGGCTTGATCAAGTCCCCGTGTGGATCAATGTTGGAGGGTGAACATATGGGCACCTGGTAGAACCCCTATCGAATCTTTGCCGGAATTCTGACTTGAACTAGGGTTAAGCAATTCAGGTATTTTTCTATAACCTATGTTTATGTTATAAATGCATATTATATGATTTTAATTTAATAAGGAGGTCCTGGGTTAGGGTTTGATTTTAGGATTCTACTAAAAATGCTTTGAAATCTGTGCTTCCGTCCTAGTCATCAAACTCTACAATATATGTATGTATGTATGTATATGCATATGTATATGTATATGTTGATCTTTTATACTTTTGTAGTCCCTATTAAACATTATGTTGTTAGCAGTTATACATGCCAACTTGTAAATTTCATTAATGTAATAACAGTATACAATAGGGAGAAAGAACTAGGTCATGTAGAAATCATCCTTTTATGTAAGCCCTGAGCAGGCTAGGTAGCTTGGTTACAAGTGCATGATGGACTTGTTGGCAGGTATTGACTAGGTGACAACCTGCTGTTGCATTGTGTTCAATCAGATGTTCATCAAACCCCTTCTGTATATGAGTCCAGACTAACCATGATTTACAAAACAGCCCAGGCACTTGCCTAGGTGCTTGCTTTAGGCAGATCATCCCCCCCCGGCACCTTGCGTGGGCCTAAGTGGTCCATGAAGGTGGTACTCGGTCCAACTTATTTTAACTCTACCACTTTCCCCTTCCCCCTATCCCCCTTTCCTTCAAATCCACTGTGCTTCTAACCCTAAACCCTAGCGATGGCTGTGGTTGTTGGTCAAAGATCGATGGTCGCTGAGCAGTGGAATTGATTGATGATATAGGCTTTGACAAAAGTAAGTTTATTCCCTCCCCACCCCCCACCACCCTGCCCCTCTCTCTTTTTTTGTTCTTTTCTCCTTCGTGATCTCTTTTTCCCCACTTTTTTGTTTTTAAGATGTGGTGGAGCCAGCTCTGGCCGTGCTGATGCTGATTTACCATGGAACAATGGCTTTTGCTGCTGTCAGTGGTGCCGTCGGCAGCACCCACTGCTAGCACGGGTTGTGGTCGAGCAGTCACCTAGATGCCCGCCTAGCTTCTAGATGTTGAGCACCTTCCCAGCTTCCCACCTCACTTCTCCTGTGTTTTAAAACATTGAAACTGACCAAGATATGACCTCGTGCCACCCCTAATTATGCATAGGTTATGCTTTGATACACAAACATTTACAGTTTCTCCTCATGTTGTCATGTTTCAGATTTTAGGAATGTATTGTAGTTGCATGTATATGTGCTTTTATGCAACATTGGTGTTTGAGTTAACCATATGCTAGTCAAATGTGAATTCTTTGGTTCTTTATATTAAATTCAAATAAAATCATGTCTAATTATCTTTTCAAAATCATTTTATTTTCATCAGTTCTTCAACATCCCTTCTCAAAATGATGCATATCCAGGCAACTTTATGTTGGCTTATAACTAAAACATAGAAGGTTTTTTAGGAATTCTAGGCCATACAAGAAGCGCTGGTTGATAGTGGTGTTGAATACTAGATAGTGAAGTTTGAATTGAATCTGATTGCTGTGGAAGAACTAGAAAATAATTAATCAAAAGAGTAAAATTTTGATAGGCATACTCTAGGTTTGTTTGAGATGCAAGGAAGACAAGGAGTAGAGCTTCAATTACTTAAATGGGATGGTATTGTAGTGCCAATGCGGGCTTGATTTGTTGATTACTTATTTGGTAGGAGTAAACAGTAAAGCGCTCTAAGACCAAACTTTGTTTGTGTGATGGGACATTGTCATTACAGTTGTTTGGTGATGTAATATTAGTGTTAGTCTTAGAGAGACAAGTTGTAGGGGCAGCACACTGCAGGGGTTATAATGCAGCAAGAATATCTTTTTAGTTGTTTAATATGTGATGTTAGAATCATCAAATTTATGGTGCCAAACAGGTTCTGGAACAATGCCACTTCTTCCTTTTGCCACTCTCAACCAAAAAGCCTCCCCTTTTCTATAAAATCTTATTGACTTATTCCCATGCTTGCTCTTTTTCCTGGTAAATCCTTTCGGGGTTATAATTTAAATTTATTATCTATATGTGTAGCCTTTTATTCCTTAGTTGTTTGTTATTCATTATCTAACTTTAGAGTAGTTGTTAGATTCTTTCTATCTTTTATCTCATGAAAATAGAAGCAAATATGGAGCACAACTTTAGGACATCTCTGCAGAAGGATTAACAGAATTCTTGCACCCATTTGTCATGTTAATTAAAGTCTGTGCAATTTGTAGATTGCACCATTTGACAGGTATATTGGTGATGTATGGACTTGCACAAGAGTCGGATTCGAATGCATGTCAAAGTGTTTGACTTGGCAAGAGGAAAAAGGAGATATCGGAATGTGTCAAAGTTAAAAAATATATTTAACTATTATATAAAAGAAATAATGAAAGATATTACATCCTAAGGTCTAAAAAATATATTTAACTATTATATAAAAGAAATAATGAAAGATATTACATCTTAAGGTCTCTTTATATGCATGTTTCTCATGATTAGCATAAGGACCTTCGAAGATGATATTTTGCAAAGTTATTTTAAAATTTACATTCTTGACCAATCTCTCAAAAGAATAAAAGAGACAATTAATATTTTTTATTTAGATATGTGCATGGTGCAAATTCTAGGAGTTGAATGCAAGTGTCTGGTAACACACTACTGTTTATGTTTGGAGGAAAGAAACAATTCTCTCTAGTTATGGATGCAAAGAGTGGAGAACTTCCTAATTTTGTGCTTCAAGGACATATGGGTGATGTTAGAAACCAAAAAACAAGGGACAAGCTAGGGAAGAAGGCTTTGGTAACACCAAGTCTATTTTAAAATATTAGACTAATGGCTAAGGGAGAAATGATCGCTGACAAAATTCATCCATGGCTGGTTAAAATACCATGCTCTGTCACAACCAGATCATGGATTCTTGTTTCCCTCAGAAGGATGAGAAAAGAGCCAAAATAATCCACTTAGTGAGCATTCTGGAGCTTACTTCTTTTTGTCTTTTGGTTGGTGGAAAGGGCCTCTAGGCAATGGGCTACACAATGTGAGGTACCCCTCCCCCAAATACCTCAATCTGGTGAAGGCGGGATTCTATCCTAGGTCATTTGGTTCACAACTACCAAAGACTTTACCAACTTGGTAGGTTGGCACCTTCAACCGATGTTCCCATGATTGTAGCCCTAATTTTTTTCATTACAAGAAACTTGATGACATAGTGTTATGGCACTAGAAATCAGTCCATGCTAGATTTTGCTTTTGATGATCAAATCATTCAGAACAAGTCTCCAAAGTGGTAGTATTTAGCTGGAGAAATCTTCTAAATTCAACATTGCAAAAATTGAGCAGTATGTGTTGGATGGAATATGGAGTACAAATGTGCAGCAAGTTTGTTAATGCAATTAATTACAGTAGAATACTTGTATATGGTTGTGTGTATGTGACATGTAAACACTGAAAAAACATAACATACGTAAAACCAGTGGTAATTCTATTATCACTTTTGTTCTTGTTCAAAGAAACCTTGAATCTTCCAAGAAAGTCCATTAATCTGGATTTTCACCCTGGAGCTGAATTACATAGGTCACACATTCTAGGGATCATGCCACTTACAAGGGTGACCCATGATGTTGGCTTTCAGACGATCTTTGCTAGAAATGCTCGATTCTGCCTGTGATGTGATTTTATGATGTTTACCATATGATGTTTGCTAAAAATGTTTGATGCTTCCTGTGATTTCCAAATAATGCAAATTTCTTATGTTTTAATTGGGATGTTGAAATCTTGTTGACTACCAATTTCAAGATTTACTGCATGCTTTGGCCCAGCCTAGCAATTGCCTAGGCAATTAGGTGACCGCATAGGTTTGTACAAAATTTGTAAAAAAAATATGCTTCATGCATTTCAATTATCGATCAAAACTCATTTTTCTTTTTTTATTTCTTGATAAAGGTATTGCTTTCAGTAAACTACACAAGATACAAAACTCTAGTTTCATCACTAGCAATTCATGCATGACTTCTATTGAAGACATTTACTTTCAAGTTTATATCACAATTTTGTTTTTTGCACTAAACTTATGGAATATGACACCATTATTGACTGAGCTTAAATGACAGATCACATATTCTTGGATGTGGATTGGGTTCAAATTCTGATACTGTTCTATATGGTGATGGATTTACAGTGAATCAATTTAGCCTAGTAAGCAAATATAATCAATATAAATATTATAGTAAGCAAATACTTACAAGTAGACCATAAAAATTGGTTAATATGTACCATCAAATAATTCAACATCCAATGGGAATAAGATGATTTAAAATGTAAAAGAGAGCAAATTAGCAAGTCTTTACCTACTTTGCCACAAAAAAAAAAGGCTTTCCTTCTTTTCCTAATTATGACTATTAAGAAATTATTAAAAACAATAGAACAAAAGTTATAACAAACACTTGAAATATTGTAAAAGTAAGACAAAGCAGCTTATCTAGGTCACAAACATTTGAATTAAACAACACAAATAGTTGTAACATAAAGAACAATGGTAAGAAATGGAGGCCCTACGAGAGAATCCTGTGCTCTTTCACATTCATGGTCTAAAAGGAAATGAAAGAAAGAGATCCCCAGCCCCTTTGACTTGGAGGCTTTGACCAACCCCATACCTTAGGGGTTTAACAACAGCACCAACAACAAAAGAATGAAAAGAAACAGAGAGGGAGGGGCTATGTTGTTTCTGGTCTCTAAAGTTAAAGCATTGTTTTTGTTGTTGTTGTTGTTGTTTCTTTTTTTTCTAGGGTGGAGGGGGAGGACCAAGCTGAATGCTCCTGTGACCTTCGTTCCCTCACCATTAATTGAACTTTTCTGGCCACATGTGAGGACCATTTGGGGAGAATATAAGGAAGATGGAGCTTACTTTCCTGCACTAGGTCGAGAGGTAGGAGTGAAGCAGGTCCCTCCTTGGAGTATAAGGGTATTAAAGGTACTCTAGAGGTAGTGGTCATCTTTACCTTTTTTTTTTTTTTCACTTGTAAAAATAAAAAGCAGTAAACAAATGACAGAAGTAGCATTTATCAGAAATTTTAATTGTTAATGCGACTATCTTTCAAAATCTAATGGTTGGAGCTGAATGTGATGCAGGGTAAAAGTCTAGGAATGATGGATCTAGAATTAGAACTAGTGCAATGCAAATTCTACATGCACAAATGCAAAACTGAAATCTGAATTTGACGCAAGTTAATTTTAACAATGAAATCTTATGAAAAAACACTAATAGCAAGAATCCCAAATAGAATTAAACGAGCAAAGAATTGGAAAGGCTGAAAATTTACTGAGGCTCATGAGGATGGTTGTCAGTTCTACTCAAATATGGAGTTTGTTAAAATTCTTGCAAGGTTCAAGCCTCTGCTTTTCCATTAGATGTCGGATCTGAAGGTGGGAGGGTTAATGTTTCTGGAGTTGGTGATCAGAATTGGAGAAGTCGGCATGGTAAAGTTGTTGAGCTATGTCGGGATGGCGTGGCGGTAGGTCAGCATCACGATCGGTAGTAGATGTAACTTGATTGAGGGAAGAATGAAGTGAACAAAATAGTCGAAACAAATTTGGGAATCACTCCCGTATGGCCTCACATCGTTCGATGCAAAGTGCGAAGGCAAACATTTAAGAGGAAAATTTTTTTTTCTTCTTCCTTCATGAATACAATGTATCCTTATTTATATAACATTAGCTTAACCAATTTATGAAACTAACTAGATAACAACTAAACAAAATAAAAAATAACAACTTGAAACAAATCCCTAACAAAATATCCAAAATAGCTCGAAACAAATCCCTAACAAAATATCCAAAATAACAACTTGAAACAAATCCCAACAGCTAATGGAACTAGTCACATTCATTGAATGTGGATGGACTCAACCGGGGATAAAAGGTGCGAGCCCGTTATCAAGCTAGATGCTTGAATTTCGAAGGCGATGGCGCACGTAGGTTTGAAACGTGCTCGATTTTGCATCAACTCTCCTGGTCTTCAAAAAATCGGCTCCCATGAATGGATCGTAATATACTACTCATAAAGCTCTGGACTGAGTTGCTGAAGCTTGGTCTGTGTTATCCAAGTTGCATCTTCTTCAGGCCGATACAACCATTTCACCAAAAAACTTTGTTCCCTGCCGTCTTTTGTTGATACAACCCGATTGTCTAGAATCGCCTCAATGTCATCTTTCTTCTTCTGCAAGGAAGTTCTAGGGACAAGAGGTGAAGGTGGCAAAGAAGAAATTGGGTTTTTTGTGTCAGGATAACATACTGCTAGGTCCTCAACATTAAAAATAGAGCTAATTCCTATGTTGGATGGCAAATCTAAAAGATAAGCATCAGACCCGATCCTTTTAAGGACCTTAAATGGACCCATATTTCATGCTTGTAATTTTCGAACGGCTCCTTATAGAAGCCTTCTTGGTTTAATCCTCACCATCACCATTTCTCCCTCACCAAATTCATGCGTGTTCATCTGTAGCCCTTTTGTAATTTTCATTGTTTAAAATTATCTTACGTCGAATTTCATGATGTAGATTTTGCATATGCTAAACGAAAGATGATGCATGCTGACTAATTCTATGTTCTAGTAGAAGTTTTACTAAATCCATCGGTTTTCTAGGATTATATCCTATCATAATCTCAAATGGGCTCATCCCAATTGTTCGATTCATTGAACTATTATAAGCAAATTCTACTTGTGGTAGGATAGTGTCCCAATTATTTATATGTTCACTGACAAGACATCTCAATAGATTTGCCAAGCTCCATTTACAACTTCAGTTTGCCCATCGGCTTGGAGGTGGTGTGAAGATGAGAAATGCAATTTTGTGCCCATGATTTTCCACAAAGTTTTCCAAAAACAGCTAACGAATCGAATGTCTCTATCGGTCACTATCGTTTTTGGTAAACCATGGAGCCTAACAATTTTAGATACAAAAATTTTGGCTACATGTGTAGCATCAGTAGTTTTTTGACAGAATAAAATGAGCTATTTTTGAAAATCGGATGACAACAATAAGGATGGAGTCGTGTTTTCTAAGAGTCTTTGAAAGACCCAAAGCAAAATCCATACTAAGATCTTCCCACGGTGCATATGGCACCGGAAGAGGCATGTACAAACTGTTGTTCTTTCTAGTCCCTTTTGCCCGTTGGCACGTCCCACATCGGGCGACAATATGCATTACGTCCCTTCTCAGGTTCTTCCAAAAGAATTGATCCTTAACCATTGAGATGGTTTTGTCTCGCCCAAAATGTTCCGCTAACCCTCCAGAGTGAAGTTCCCAAATGATCAGATCCTGCATTGACTCGTGCAGAATACATAATCGGCTGCCTTTAAAAAGAAAACCATCCTGAATTAAATAGTCCGCATTTGTAGGTTTGCCTTCTAAAATAGAAGAATGAATTTTGCTAAAATCTAGACAAGTGGGGTACTTATCCTTAACTTGTTCAAACCCAACTACACTAGTGCCTATATTGTTTAAGGTGGCTACAACTCGACTTAAGGCGTCAGTGGCTTTGTTTTCTACCCCAGCTTTGTGTTTTAATACGAAAGTGTATTCTTGAAGGAATTTGACCTATTTCATGCAAGGTTGTTAAAGGCGCGCCTAAGGCGCAAGACGCTCGAGGCGAGGGTCTCCGTGACTCTTACCACCTCAGGTGAGGCGAAGTGGTTGAGGCATTGCGTAGGCACTTGAGGTGCACACTTGAGGCAAACGCCAAAGGCGTGCCTGAGGCTCTGCGTCTTAGGAATGGCACGTTTTGGGAAGTCAGACGGATGCAAAGAAGGGAAAAAAAAAAACCCATGGTCGTCGATCGAAGATCCACATCCATCTGAGCATTGCCTCAGCTGCTGGAGAAGAGAACCCACTTGCCGGCACCCACGGTCGTCGATCGAAGACCCATGGCCATTAGAGCACTGCCTCAGCCGTAGGAGAAGAGGATCCACTCATTGATTGATGCAATCGAGGTCCACGATTGCCGATTGAAGACCCATAGTCGCCAACCGACGACCCCACCCGATCGGGTATTTTTCTTATTTTCTTTTTTACTTTTCTTTCCTTCTTTCTCTTCTTTCCTCTTCTTTCGCCAATCGAAGATCCGATCTCTGATTCTCTTTCTTTTTTTGGCCAGCGTCTTCTTTCTTTTCCTTTCCATTCTTTTGCCGATCGAAGAGACGAAGAGGGAAGACCCATGGTCCCATTCGGGCGACACCGCGACAGTCTCCCTCTTTTTTTTTCCATCTGGAAGACCCACGTCTTTTTTTTCTTTTCCTTTCTCTTTCTTTCTTCTTTCTCCCTTTTTTTTCCAAAACATTCTTTACTATTTTTTTTCATCTACAATATTTTTTAAATAATATATAGAATTTTTTTAAATTTATTGTTCATCTATAGTAACTTTTTTTTAATTTACAGTTTTTTTTCAATCTATAGTATTTTTTTAAATAATATATAGAAATTTTTTTAATTTACTGTTCATCTACAGTAACTTTTTTATTTATAGTTTTTTTATTTTTTTCATCTATAGTAAACTTTTAAAATAATATACAGAAACTTTTTGCATTTACTAACAATTCTTTTTTTTTCATTTACAATTTTTTATCTTTTTTCGAGTATAGTAAATCTTTTTTTTTAAACAGTATATAGGTTTTTTTTCGTTTACTGTTCATGAGTTTATCTACAATAACATTTCTTTTTTTTTTTATTTACATTTTTTTACCAATCTACAGAGAACTTTTTTTAGGTTATTTACTGTTCATCCGATTTTGTGACAGTAATTTGTTTTTGGATTACATTCTTTCTTTCCTTTTTTTTTTTTTGAATCACATAACCCATAGTGTATGTAATAGAATTTTTTTTTTTTTTTTTATGGTTGATTTTAGGAGGTTAAAATGGATTCCGAAAGCCATGGATCATCTAAAAAAGTCCTAGCGTGGAAGTATGCACATTTGGTTGACCCAACGGGCAAAAACAAAAATGATATTATTTATAATTTTTATGAAAAATTGACTAAAAGAGGGATTTGTCGGGCAAAACAGCATATCGTTGGAGGATTTCGAAATGCCAAAGGTTGCCAAAAATGTCCACCACATATTCGTAAAGAGATTAAAGATTATATGTTAAGAAAAGCAGAGAAAAAGAAACGATAATTTGTTGCCTAATTTTGATGATACGGAAGACTATGGTGTTGTTGAAGAAGATGAAATTTGGATTGTTGGTCCTTGTAATAAAAGAAGTGGTACAAGTGAAAGTTCTATGGCTAGTAGCAAGGCATTTAGCTCAAAGAAACCAAAAGAAAAGGATCCTATAGATTTGTATTTTACTCCTGATGCAGAAATGGTTGTTCGTAGTAGAAAAGAAGGCAAAGGGAAGCAAACTACTTTCAATGAAGTTTACAAAAAAGAATTAAGAGACAAGACTTGTAGAGAGGTGGCTAGGTGGATGTATGATGTCGGCATTCCATTTAGTGCCGTGAATTATCCAAGCTTTGCTGTTGCAATTGAAGCAATTGGACAATTTGGTCCTGGCTTGAAACCTCTAAGTTATCATGAGGTTAGAGTTCCTTTGTTAAGAAAAGAAGTTGAGCATACTAGAGATTTGATGAAGGGCCATCAAGAAGAATGGGCAAGGTATGGATGCTTGATTATGTCAGATGGTTGGAAAGATGAGATTGCTAAGAGGGACATAATCAACTTTTTAATGAACTCTCCTAAAGGATCGGTATTCATCAAATCTATTGATGCTTCCTAGACTGTGAAGTGTGGAAATCTCTTATTCAAATTGCTTGATGACATGGTTGAGTAAATTAGAGAAGCAAATGTCTTTCAAGTGGTGAATGATAATGCCTCTAATTATGTAGCCGCAAGTAGAATTCAATTTGAATAAACTTTTTCATTTTTAAGTTTTAAGAAATTGTTTAGTATAATTGTAATTTAATATTCAAATTTTTGAATTTTGAACAGGAAGATTGGAGGCAAAGAGACCAAAGTTATATTGGTCACCATGTGCTGCCCATTGTATTGACTTAATGTTGGAGGATATTGCTGAAATTTCAGCAATTAAAAAAAATTGAAGAGGGCATTTTTTTGAATGTGTACATCTATAGCAAAACAGGCATTGTGAACTTGATGAGGAGTTTCACAAGGTAAAGAGAGCTGCCTAGGCTAGCTAAAACTAGATTTGCAACTGCCTTCATCACTCTTCAATCAATACATAATTAGAAGAAAAACTTGAGGAAAATGTTCAATTCTGAACAGTGGAACTTTAAGCCTTGGGTAAAAGAGTCAGCTGCCAAGAGAGCGGTTAGTACTGTTGTGATGCCTACATTTTGGACTAACATTGTTTATATTCTTAAGTTGTCTGGCCCTTTTGTTCGTGTCTTTCGATTGGTGGATGGGGAGAAGAAACCTCCTATGGGATACATCTATGAGGCTATGGATAGGGCAAAAGAAACTATTATCAAATCTTTTAGTGGTAGAGAAGAGAGGTACAAGGAGGTCTTTAAAATTATTGATCTCGGTGGGAATCTCAACTATATCGTTCTTTGCATGCAGTTGGCCATTATTTGAATCCTGAGTTCTTTTATGAAAACTCCAATATTAAGCAAGATGAAGAGGTGATGGATGGCCTATACAAGTGTATACAAAGGCTAGTTCCAAGTGTTGAAGTGCAAGATAAGATTACAGATGAACTAAACAAGTATAGAAATGCTCAAGGCCTTTTTGGAATACCCATGGCTGTTAGGCAAAGGAAGACAAAATCACCAGGTAAATAAATTAGTTTATTTTGCTTTATAGATTTAGTTGTATGCTTGTCTATATTTGTAATCTAAAAGCACTTTGATACTTGTTTAATCAACAGCTGAATGTTAGGTTGCATATGGATCTTCAACTCCAAACTTGCAAAGTTTGCAGTAAGAGTTCTTAGCCTCACTTGTAGTGCTAGTGGTTGCGAAAGAAATTAGAGTGTATTTTCACATGTAAGTACTAAGTAACTCTATTATAGCTTTAAGATGTTCTAGATTGGATGTAGTTATATTATCAAATAATTTTATTTTTTTATTTTCGCAGCTGCATAGCAAAAAGAGGAATAGGCTTGCTCAATAACGCTTGAATGATTTGGTATTTGTGAAATACAATAGAGCCTTGAGGTGCCGATATAGGCGTGATATCATTGACCCTATTTCTTTGAAGGACATTGATGATAGTAATAAGTGGTTGGTGGGAAGAAATGGATGGGGATTCCGATGATGATGTTGAGTTGGTATATGATGATGATGATCTGACTTGGGATGCTGTTGCTAGGACTGCTGGAGTTGATGATCTTACATATTATAAAAGAATTAGTACGAATGCTTCTTCATCTAGAGGGGGTTTTACTCTCAAGGCCTAGAGCATCAAGATCAGAACTTGCAGATGAGGAGTTAGAGGACTCGGAAGAAGAGCAAGATATGGGAGATCACAAGTCTGAAGAAGATGATCTTATTATTGATGATGATGATGACTACTAGGAGATTACATCCATTGCTTGTTTATTGCAAGATTAGCAAGAATTTTTAACTAGGATTTTAGACTACTTAGTTATATACATGTGTTAATGTGATTTTTATTTTGTTGTGGTGTGCTTATTGTGAACAATATTTTGCTTGAATGTTCGTATGCTACATGTTTTGTGTTGAAATTTTAATGAGTTTGCATTTTAGACTTTTAGTATTAATAATATTTTAATTTTAGTTTGAAAATATATAATTTTACATATTATGTATATTTCATCTTATTTTTTATAAATGTGCGCCTTGCCTTGCTCAGGCACGTGCTTGCGCCTTACGCCTAAGCTTCTAGCATCCTTTGCACCTCGGTGCGTCTTGCACCTTTAATAACTTTGATTTCATGTGCCTAAGGTTCAATTTTTTCTGAGTTCAGGTATCTAAGAGCTTGATGATCAGAAAATAAAATAAACTCTTTAGGTAGTAAGTAATGTCGCCCATATTTTAATACCTGAACTACCACATATAATTATTCTTTATCATAGATGGAATACTTTTGTCTAGCCTCATTTAGTTCTTTTACTAAAATAGGCTATTGGATGATTTTCTTGACTTAAGGCTCCACCTATTCCTTTCCCCGAAGCATTGCATGAAACTTCAAAAACTTTTTCAAAATCAGGCAATTTTAAAACTGGTGCTTCTGTCATCTTTTCTTTTGTGTCTTTAAAAGCCTTGGTTGCAGATTTTGTCCACTTGAATTCTCCTTTTTTTAAACCATTTGTTATTGGAGCCATTATGGTACTAAATCCTTTAATGAATCTACGATAAAATGTAGCTAGGCCATGGAAGCTCCTAGCTTGGTGGATATCCTTGGGTTTAGGCCATTCCTTAATGGCTCTCACTTTTTCTGAGTCTGCCAAAAATGCCATCTTTGGATACAACGAATCCTAGAAAGATGTCTCAGGGTTGCATAAAAGTGCATTTCTTTAAATGGGTGAAAAAATTATCTTTTCTCAAAATTTCAAAAACTTGCCTAATGTGTTCAATGTGTTCTTCTTTGGCACGACTATAAATCAAAAGGCGACGAATAGATGACGAAGAATTTTTCGATGAAGGGTCGAAAGACTTGGTTCATGACCCTCATGAAAGTGCTCGGGGCGTTCGTCAAGCCAAAAGGCATGACTAGCCATTTGTATAATTCCTCTTTTGTTTTAAAAGTAGTTTTCCACTCGTCCCAAAGCCTAAGTCGAATTTGATGGTAACCACTATGAAGATCATGTTTCGTGAAAATGAATGAGCCAGACATCATGTCTAGCATGTCGACCAAGCGTGGAATGGGAAATCGATACTTGATTGTGATTTTCTAATTGCACGACCATCAACGCACATGTTTCAACTATCATCCTTTTTCGGGGTGAGAAGCGTCAGACCGCACAAGGACTCATGCTTTCTCTCACAAGTCCTTTTCTAATCAAATCCTCAACCTGACGCTTTAACTGTGCATGTTCCTTCGGATTTATCCTATAATGTGGCAAATTAGGTAAGGACGAACTAGGGACAAGGTCAATTGCATGTTGTATGTCTCTAAGAGGTGGGAGCTCATCAAGTAATTCTTCAGGTGTCAGGTCACTAAATTCGGAGAGCAGGTTCTTAATAGCTAAAGATGATTCAGTTGAATGAGGGAAAATAGGTACCTCCCTAGCTACTAAGGCATAAACAACATCAGTGTCAATTTCTTTGCATTTTTTTTAAATTTAAAAGGTGCAAGGGTTTGGTGCTTCCAACATGGCTTGGTGGATTTTTGACCATTTTTGATGAGCTCGAACTTGAGTCAGTTGGAGCTTGGGGTGCTGATTTCGGTGAAATTGGTTTAGTAGGATTTAAAACAACCTTTTTACCTTGATGCATGAAAACATACGTGTTTGTTCGACCATAGTGCGTCCATAGTGCGTGACAGATAGATCACAGAGCCACGATCGCCCTAACAGCACGTGCAACATCCATTGAAAGGACATCATACCAAATTTCATCAGAGTAAGTCACAAAATTGAGAGGAACTGGACACTGCGGCTTAACAGGCATAGTTGTCTTATCTTCCCAGGTAACTTTATATGGCCCAGGGTGTGGTTCGGGTTTAAGACCTAGGCGATTAATTGCTGATTCGGAAATAACATTAATGCAACTTCTGCCATCTATAATGACTTTGCAATTTTTGTCACCACATTTTGTGCAAGTGTAAAAAATAGACGACCATCGCCAATCATCTTCTCTCCCAGGGTGAGCTAGAACACACCTCATGACTTGTTAAGGCTTGTTTTCATCAAATTTATCGACCTGATCGAATGCCTCTTCGTCAGTAGGGACTTCTACTACTGTGTGTTCAATTGCTTCTATATCTTAAAAATCCTTAACTTCTTGTTGAACCACAAGGTTCCATTTAGGACACTTGTAAGCATACAGTCCTACCCGATGATATTTGTAGCACTTGCTCGGTATATTTTCTTGGTTTTTAAAAGCTACCCCTTTCCCTTTAAAGTCCATGTTTGGTTTATTTTGTGTGCTGCCCGAATTTCTTGTGTCCCTATCAGGCCATTTCTTGGGATTCAACTCCCCAATTTGGGAAGTGGACCTTCTAACATGTGTTTGGAAAGATTTTTCGTTATCCAATGCAAGTTGGAAAGCTTGCTCAACGTTCTCAGCCCTATCGGTGCAATTTCACACTGTATGTCCTCTCATAGCCCTTTAAGGAATCGTGAAAGGGTCATTTGCTCATCCTCTTGTAGATCGCAACGAACATACATGCAGTTCGTCAAACTTGTTCATATATTTTGATACCGAAAATGAACCTTATTTTAAAGCTAGCAATTGATCAAACAGATTTTGTTTATAAGTTAGGGAAAAGTACTTTTCTCTTAGTTTTGCCTTCATTGCAGAGCTCTTGACCAATTCGCTCTAAATGCCATCGATGCCAATCCAAGAGCGCTTGGTGGCGTTGATTAATTTCATTTTCGCGAATCGAACTCGGCATTCGTTGGACATTTCATACCAGGCAAAAAACTTGCCCATGTCAACGAGCCGATTGGTAAAAATTTTGGGATCTAATTTTCCATCAAAAGTAGGCGCGTCTATTTTAACCTTGTTCATGATGTCATCTCGAGGGCCTAAATTTTCTTGGAAGAGTGGGTTATTTCATGGAGTTCGCATAAGTTGTCCCCTAAAGTTATTTTCAGTGTGACCTACTGTCCTATTGGTAATTCCTTATGCTACATCATTTAAGGTCAGATTATTTTCACGTTCCTAAGTTGCTTCTAAAATGGTGACCCTATTTTTGATGTCTTGTATGTCGGTAGATAGTTCATTCCATTTTAACAAAAGTTTACTAAATGGATCTTCGGGATCTTCAGGAGTGTCATCTCTAAAACTTTGTTCTCGCTCTAGTTGTCATCAAGGTTTTAAATCCTGTGGGATGGGACTGTCCCGATTTTCCCATGGAATGGGATGTGCTGCCGTCCGTCCTGTCCCAACACTTGGGACAGAGGATGTTCCAAGGCATTCTGATTGAGATGCTAGCAGGACAGCCTTGTCCTGACACATGGGATGGTACCTTGTCTCGGTATCCTATAGGACGTCCCACTAGGACTCGAATCCGTAGTTGTCATAATTGAAATCGGGCTCAGATACCAAAGGTGATTTAGGGTAAAAGTCTAGGAATGATATATCTAGAATTAGAACTAATGCAATGCAAATCTTAAATGTACAAATGTAAAACTGAAATCTGAATTTGATGCAAGTTAATTTTAACAACGAAATATTATAAAAAAACACTAACAGCAAGAATCCTGAGAAATAGAATTAAATGAGAAAAGAATTGGAAAGACTGAAAATTTATCGAGGCTCATAAGGATGGTTGTCAATTCTGCTCAAATATGGAGTTCGTTTAAATTTTTGCGAGGTTCAAACCTCCGCTTTTCCATTAGATGTCGAATCCAAAGGTGGGAGGATCAATGTTTCCGAAGTTGATGATCAAAATCAGAGTAAGTCGATACGGTAAAGTTGTTGAGCTATGATCGGGATGGCATAGTGATAGGTCGGCATCAGGATCGATAGTGGATGTAACTTGATTGAAGGGAGAACGAAGTGAATAGAATAGTCAAAATAAATTTGAGAATCACTCCCATACGGTCTCACACTGTTCAACGCCAAGTGTGAAGGCAAACATTTAAGAGGGGACATTTTCTTTTTTTTCTTTCTTCATGAATACAATGTATCTTTATTTATAGACCATTAGCTTAACAAATTTATGAAACTAACTAGATAACAACTAAATAAAATAAAAAATAACAACTTGAAACAAATCCCTAATAAAATATCCAAAATAATTTGAAACAAATCCCTAACAAAATATCCAAAATAACAACTTGAAACAAATCCTAACAATGGATCTGGTCACATTCATCGAATGTTGACGGACTTAACCAGGGGTAATGGGTGTGAGCCCGTCATCAAGCTAGATGCTCGAATTCGCGTGCCCGATTTTGCATCAGAATGAAAGCACAGGTTGTCATTACTGTGCCCGGGCTGGGTTGACATGAGGTACTGATGCATGCTATGCAATTAAGCATGTTGCCTTTTGCTGGGCTGTATCATGCAGTATTTAATTCCCGCAATTCCATTTCTATACATTCCTCATGGATTGTCATAGGCCCAAGAGCAGTTGACATGCTTTTCTTTTGTTTCCTCCCGTTCTATCTTTCTGTTTCTTTAGGTTGGGGGATTGGGAAATTGCAATGTTGTACACATGACATGGTGGAATCTTCTGAAAATTGGACATAGGGACATGCCCATACTATGAATCACGAGCACAAATATGGGATATGAATATGACATGATATAGATACCCGATATGATAAACATTGAAAATGTGGGATCCATGGTGGTTAGAGTACCTTAGTGAACATACTTAGACATATATTATGTAAGTATGTATGTATATGTGTGTGTGTGTATGTGAAAATCCATGAATCATAGTATATTGTTAAAATAATATAGTGTATACTTTAGATGGTATCATCAACTTTCATGAGCTCATCATTTAGTCATCAATCAAATCCATAGACCCCAATCCATACTTCATATTTTAATATTAACATCAGGGACTACAAAATTAACCATTTAACATTGAAAGGTTAGCATTAAAAAAGAAATCAAATGCCCTTTCCATCATAGTTGGAGGTATCAAGGAAGTATCTTGAGTGTATCCAGGAAGTATCTAGAGTATTTTTTTTTCATATTTTGGAAAAAAATGATGCCCTATACAAGTATTGGACATGGATCTGAGAAGTATTTGACGTAGTATTTGATATAGACACGACATGTGATTTAAAGTATCCATTCCTCCTAGTGTCTATGTATTATATAGATACATGTAAATATATATTCATGCATGTGCATATAATGAAAAATTAGCTAGACCTGTGTCCCTTAAACTTATAACATTTGATAAAATAGTTGTTAATTGTTATATTAGAATTAAAAATTTTATATAGAAGTGCCAAAAGTACATATAACTATAGCAACATTATGATTTGATGGTATGAAGTGTTGAGTGTCATGATGTGTCCCAAGTGTCCAATGCATCTGAAAACCCAAAATTTGGATTGTCTTTTTAACACAAGAAATTGTGTCTTGAGCTGGAGCACTTAAATTTGCACCCTTTCTCTTTAGCAATGGTTACTGTCTAGTCCAATTATCCTATGTTTTTTTTTGGTGCTGATGCATTATTAGGGTGTAACACTATGTGGTATTGACTCAAAAATAACACTTCATTGTAATCAATATATGTTGATTCTGTGGGATACTTTTTCTTTCTGGCATGAAACAATACATAAAGTTTAAGAAAGATGTTTAGAATGGTCTACATTTTTTTCAGAAAAAAAGCCTCAAGTTGTATGTAGATGCCTGTGCCTTGCATGCCAATGTTTGTCAAGCAATGGGTGTCTTGGCACTTGGCATGTGCCATGCCAGTTCCTAACTGGCAGGACACCGGCATTTGACATTAAGAAAAATTAGGAAGCCTTGAATTTTGCCTACTTGCTGAATGCATCAGCTTGAATTTTGCCTACTTGCTGAATGCATCAGCTTGTATTTTCTGGGCATTTCTCATAATAATATCAAGTGTCACTCCTATCTTGACGTTTGTAGTTTCTGGAGTTTTAGGGCCAGTCAGTGAAGGACCATAGAAACTTTCTAGATATGATTTGGGTATAGAACCCATGGCAGATGCTTGGTTACAATTCCAATTCCATTATTACCTGTAACTGTCAGTGGCCTTGCAGAACCACTTTCAAGAAGATAAAAGAGGTAGGAATGAAGGTAATCATTATTTTTTATTAAGTAATCTATCCTTTTGTATCGGGTTCTGCTTCTTCTTTACTTTCTATACTCCAAATCTCGAAATGGAGTATCATTTGTTCACATGAGGAAGAAAACAATCTTTAAATAGTGCTTTGGTTGATTGTTCTTGTTGCTTGCTTCTTAATAATATTGGTTATTGTTACTCAAGAAAATGAAAAGGATGCAGGTTATTATGTTTTCATATAGCATGCAGGGTGGTTATTTGAATAGCTATTTAGAGTATTAGTAACTTGAAACCCCTATATGAGGAAAGGTCTATTTTATTCCTGGAAAGCAGCCTGCTTTCTGTGTTACTGAGGTACGACATCTGTTAAAAATGGCAGCACAGTCCTTGTACCACTAACAGGTACAATTAGACTCTCTTGCTGCATGCTGTCGCTCACTTAGCTGCATATAATTTGGTTTGCCCTGTCTAATGATCCAAATTTGCTTTCTAAAGAATTACACAAAGTTTTCATTATCATAAAGTAGCATTTCCTTTTATGCTGGTTCTTTCAAAATGCAGATCTGTGGTAAAGAGCTGAGGAAATATATGGATCAATAGCAATTTGGAAATACTTAATATGTATTAGTTGAATTGAGACTACCGTAAGAAATATCCATTGCTAGGATTCTGGGCCAATAAATCTTCAATTACATTGTCTGAAGTGTACCTTTCCCCCCAAGAATGCACATTATTAAAGTTTCCGAACAAACTCATATCCGTTGTTTTGTGAAAATTTACAGGTTGGGAAAAAGTGACTAAACTATGGATCCTCTTGAATAATGGAAAAGGGTGGTAAAGAACTTAGACATGAGCACAATACAAACAAATAACTATAAATCAAAAAGGTTGCATATTGCAATACTCTGTTCTGAAGAAGTGATGAAAAATCCTGAGTGAAATTTCATTTTCGAATATCATTTTTAGTAGTGCAATGTTTCTCTTTCTAATGGACTGTTTTGCTTGATACTTGTCTAGAACAAGCATTTGTCATACATCTCTGCTTTTTGGCATTTGTATAGGTACAAGATTTTCGGAAAGGCTCTTGAAAGGGTTCAGAATGATAATCAGGTTTGTGGTCGGCCCAAACTACTGTTCCATATCAAGTTTGTAATATATCATCAGCATTTCATTCCTTTAGTAATTCTTGCAAATGCTTTCTTATGCTACTCATGTTATCTGGCTGATCTTGTCAGGTTACTGTGAGAATTGGCTCCCCTGTTAGTGGCTATGGCCAGGAAACCAGAAACCGTGCTGCTCGCCAACGTATTCCCAATAGGGTTTGGACTGATGAAGATGGAGTTGAACATGTAGAGGTAACACCTCATACTTCCAAAATGTTATGTTACAAGATTCATCTTATTCCTTTTCTGTTTCTTCTTTTGGTTTTCCACTCCAAAAATAAGAATTGGGCCAGGAGTTTTTGCAATGTAACTTGCATCGTTGCTGTTATTTGTTGTCTTTTGGAATGCTTTACTGTTGGTGAGTTAGTTGAAAGGTAGCACAAAAGTAGATCAATTTGTCAGGTGTGAATTTGTGACCGGTATTTAATGAATATGCAGGTCAACTTCTATATTCGCGGACCACATGGATATGGAAAGGTGTATGCTGAAATGTTCAGAGATATTGCTGATAAAAGGTGGAAGTTCACATATCTGATTGTTGAGCTTAAGTCACCACTGCAGGCACAATTGATGCTAGAATCTTATGTCCCAGCTTAGGTTACAGGCTGGCAAGCAATTGTGACTGCTGTCTTCCCCCTTCAGCCTTCGCCTTTCCACCTTCATATTTCTGAATGTTCCTCAGGGAAATATGAAGTGGAATGCAGCTAAATGTTCGGTAGGGTTTGATTCATGCTCATCTTTACTACTATCTGAAGTAGCTTTTTCTTACACGTTATAGGCATGAATGAGCCAAGTCCCAAGGAAAATATGAAGGAAAAGATGGCTCCCCCTTAGGGTTTGGTTCGGATTTAATCAAGATTTGCCAAATCCCTTTGGAAACATGAAGTAGAATATTGACAGACCCTAAAGAACAAAAAGATGTGATTGAAGATTTTAAGATTGCTAGTGTTTGCTAAAAATTTTAAAAAGGAAGAAATTCTAGCACCCTAATGATTTTCGGACTAGGAGAATTTTGGAGTTACCACTTTGGTTAATGAACCAAAATGCAGCACAACTTCGCAATCGGCCACCATTTGGTGCAATTGTGTTTTTTCTTTTCCTTTTTTTTTGGGGGATGGGGGAGGAGCGTAGCTTTTATAAAAGGAAACCCAATAACAATTTAATAATTGAGAATGTGTTGCAAAGTTAGTAATGGAATCTGATGTAATATGATTGATAACCAGCTCATGTGATGGTTAAATGCATAAATTCAGGTGCTACGATCTCACCAGTCTTGGTATGTGTCATTAAGCAAATGACAGTTATTCCTGCTACTTGAATAACTCGAAAAGGCATCATTGTTTCTGATGTAGTGTTTCTACGAGAGGTCGTGCACTTGGCTGTCGTTTGAATGCAGGCAGGTCAAAATATGGATGGCATAAATGTTTTCTCATTTTCTTTTCTTTGGAATGCTAATCCAAAGCTAACACCGAATAGCGGGGAAAAGGCTTCTGCAGGTATAGCTTCTTTATGCTACGGGTATATGACATGCTGGGGCATCGGGTAACTGCTAAATACCAGGCAATATTTCGTAATGCTTAGAACAAGGTGGGCATTTCCTGAAATTTAATGTCAACTGCCCTGCTGGAATAACATTATATTCCATATGATTTACCATTGGAGATGCTGGAAGAAAACAGACTGGATATGTGGTAGTCACGATAAAATAGCATGTGAAATCAGAGCGAATGCAATGACGTATATGCGAGGTTGCAGAATTTTTGTCAACGTATAACCAACGCTGCGCCACTAATTAGTTGACCTGATATATATCAGGGACCTGAGATGGTATCGATGTCCAAACAGTACCAAATAGGCTTGGATGACTCTTGATGGGATATATGTTTGCATCCAGCTAAGTTTGTGCGCCGTAAGCGGATGTGCATGAATAAAGATGCGGAAAATCTTTTGCGCGAGTTAATTTCCTGAAATTTTTCTTCGCATCTGTTTGTGCTACCATGATCCTTGCAAGATTCAATCTAAAACTACACTTTGATCCATTCCTGGGGGGCGATAATTGTTTGGTTACCCAATAAAAGAGAACGGAGGATGATTGCTTTTCCGTCTCCGTGGTTACGGACGTGAACCCGTATTTTTCCTCGAGGGTTCGTTTGGAGGCAAAGACTTGTAGTTATCATGGCTATTTTGTCCCATGTGGTATGTGACAAGGAAAACATAGAAAATAAATTAAAAAAATAAAGGAATGAAAGTAGCTGCAGCGAGTGAGAGGGGTGCGTCAAACTAAAAATCGAAGCTTTTCTCCTGCACGTGTATTCATTTTGATACTGGAGAGAATTATCTGTCCACTGAAGGGCAACCTTTCAAATGGGGGATGAGAGAAGATCTGTGACGGTAGTATTTGCGAAGGACAATTTGCTGCCAAGGTAGTGATGTCGGGGCAGACACCGTCTCCATTTGTCGTGTAGTTTAGGGTTCATTGTCTTAAGATTCTTGATGCCGAGTTCTCCCTAGATTTGGGCATACATCATTTTCCCAAGTTAGTGAGACAAAATCCACAACTAGCAGAGGGACTTCCTATCCGGAAGAAGGCTCTTCAAATATGATGAGTAGGTTGGTGACCCAGGTTGGCAGAGAGAAGGTTAACATATTATGATAATGCGGTATGGCAGGGTTGATTATACCAGTAGCCCTTCTACAAAAAGAGGAGCCTTTTCAAACTACAAGTTTATGATCTACTTTATGAATTAGGAAGCCATTGCTACTTGGAGGGCGTTTGATCACTCAATGGGAGAGCAATATGTTTGATTCGATATTTTCTAATCTAGGGCCTGTCTTTGCAGTCTGCTGGATCATTGGACCATGGGCTGGGTCAGGCCTATATACATGTAATATCTATGAATAGCTTTAGAGTTAACTAGCCTGAATACCATAGGAAGAAAAAAACCTCAGGGTCTTTTTTATTCTGTCTACAAGAATGGGCTAGGAAAGGTCTAGTTAACTTGGATTGAGACAAGACTCGTATTTTCTAATACTAGAATAGGGAAATACTTTGCTTACGTGGCGAGCAAACACGCTCATTGTCTGTAGTGATTGACTCACGTATGGGCCCGAGTAGAAAAAAGAATGGCATCCCATAAATTTTTTTTTTCCATCCAGGTGCGTGCATGAGCCAATCACCGTAGGCGGTGAGCACCCGCCGCAGTGAGCAAAGAATTTTCCTAGTAGAATATATTGAATTCTAAGGCGCAAACATGATCATCCAAATAGGCCCTTACGTAGGATGATTTTTGAGAAAGACCTTCCGTAGACTTCATTACCGATATGTCTCAAAACCAATCACAATCGATGCGGCAATCAATCAATTTGAGCTCACCACGAAGCCTCCATCCTATCAAATCAGCGCCCACCATGTGATTGACCCACATGATCGATTAGATCTTCCCCCATATGGCAATAGCTTGGCCACGATTGTAAACGGTTTCCATAATAGTGGTGAAATACGTGGGATGTAGAGCATAAGATAATCATCTATGTGGTATCTTTAGAATGTGCAATTGCTTATCCAAAATGGTCAATCCACATATCCTAAGATTCCATAGCGATGGGTACCAACCCTTGTCTATATAAATCACTACCAAAGGGATCTCCAAGGAAGTTCTAAGTTTGAAGCTCTAAGTCCTAAGTGTGCTCTAAGTCTTCTTAGCGCTCTCAAGCTCTTACCACTTCGCCAGTTTCATGGCACCTCCACTGTTCCTTAAGAGTTTGTGCATTGGAAGATCTCATGCCAAATACTCTTTGGCAAGAGGGTTTCTTTGTCTTTATTATTTTAGTCAGATCCGGCATCAGCATGAAGGTCCAAGCATGGTTCCTTCCTTGGCCTCATTTTGGTGCGATTCATGCTATAGCAATCATTTCATGGTCCCAATGACCACCGTACCATTTTATAGGAGGCGCATCATGATCTTTGGCTGGCTCCTCTGGTCTACTGGGCACTTCGTCGAGCCTCCTGACATTAGTCAGCTCGACATCTTAGTTGGATCGGCTCCGAGCAGCAACAACTACTACCTAAGGAGGCTAAGGTTGATTTTGAGTGATTAACAAATACATCTGAACATAGTTCAAAGACAGAGAAAAACTTGATTGTTTATACTTGTTGAGTGAATGCTTTGCATAAAAGGTTCATATCCTTAGCAAATTGGAAGAGGCTCGGCCATTCATTTGGTGGCCCTGACCTCAAACAACTGATGATTTTAGCGAATTGTATATTTTCAAAGATATAGTCGAGGATATCAACAAAAAGAGGAAGAAATATAGAGAGAAGGGGTCTCCTTGTCTTGATGGAACAAAAAATCATGCTATCAGTTTAGAACTATTACAAATTTACTGGAGCATAGAATTGCTTTTATCCCATTTCCATGATTTGAGTCATTAGATCATCTTTGCACTACTTGCAATCAATAATCATGTGATTTGGAGGCCCTTACCATCAACATGGGACTCTTATAATTTGATCTAGACTTGATTGAATATGAATGGAGATCCACTTGTATAGCCAAATCTCTCTCTCTCTCTCTCTCTCTCTCTCTCTCTCTCTCTCTATATATATATATATATATATATGTTGCCTAGAGATAGCAACCCAAGAGGGGAAGGTGAATTAGATTCTTATAAAATTTTGACCAAATTTTTAGCTCTAACCAAATATATACTTAATTTAGCTTGATATGATTATGTAGTATATGCAGCGAAATCAAATATATATGAAACTATACAAGAATTATGACTAAGCTAAACAAGCAGTAATACAAATAAAGCAAGAAGTAAATACAAGTAAAGCAAGCAAAGTAAAAAACACAATCACAAACACTCAAAGTTTATAGAGGTTCGGAGCAATCCACTCTTACATCCACTCCCCAAGTTTTTCTTGGGAGTTCTACTATACTCCTTCCTTGATTATAGTATATTTATTTTTTTAGGTTCACAAACAAATCCAATTGATTTTCACAGGAGCACCAACCAAAATTCTATATCGTTAATTTTTCAGATTCACTAACAATCCAGTTAATTTTCCAGGCTCACCAATCAAAATCTATATAACGTTTAATTATGGACTTGGACCGGCCTAAATCCCAAGTTTCTTTTCCTCAAAAAAACTTATAAATAAATAAAAATATAAATATAAATTTTAGCACAAAAAAAAAAATTAGAACTCTGGAAGCTCGAAGAAGTTGTTGTTGGATTGCTCAAATGATTCTTTAACTTCTCTTCTTGATGCTTGAGAGGATGTGAAAGATAATGGTGGTATTTTCTTTTGAAAGTCCTCTGATTTTGAAGCTTGGTTCCTCTCTCTCTTTTTGTTTAAGTATTCAATGGAGCTCACAAGTTTGAATAAAATTTTCTTTTCAATTTACTTTCCTTCCTTTTTAATGCCTTTTAAATTTTCAATCAAAGCTAGAAAATGATTAGTAGCCGTTTAGAGCTATTGAAGACTATTTATTAGATATTTAATTTACTAAAAATGAGTAAAAAATTAGTCATTATGGAAGTTTCCATTACAGGGATCGACCTCTATGGCAAAAAAAAAGAATATGACCAATTTTTATTTTTTGACCTATAGAACAACAGGAGTCGACCTTAGGGTCGACCCCTTAGGATTGTCCTCTTTGGAGTGCTGGCCAAAATTAGTATGCCAATCAGCTCGTTTTGGTAGGGATCGATCCTAAGATGGATCCGTTTGCTAAAACTTGATTTTCTTTCAATTTTGACATCCAAAAAATATAAAATTACCTCCAAAAAATTAGAATTCTTTTTTACTTGCTCTTAAGGCTTTCGAAATATATATTCTTAATCTTCAACTTGGTGAAATTATGATTTTGCTCTTTTCCAAATTTTTTTAGTAAAATTGAAAAATCTTGTGAAACTTGAAATGCATATTATTCTTTTTTTCAAGCCAAAATTCATTAATATTTCTTTCAAATATTTTGTAGTTATTAAAATCAATTCTTGAGATAATAATATATATATGTATGTATGTGACTATATTATTAAGAATTGTTAGTGTATTATTAATAACTATGTGCTGAAGGGAGGAGACAAGCAACTCACTTGCTGGGGTTAATGATGCTCGCCATACCATTGTTGATTTGAAATTTCAGCTTGTTATGATTAATGTCGCTGGAGAATGATATATATACTTGCTAGAGAGGAAATTTTGTTCTTGGGAGAATAGTATTAGTTCCATCTACACATGTTAATAGGATTTGTTTTCTTATATCGGCTTTGTAATGACATGCATTAATGTTGACTTATTGAACATTTTAGTTGCTAAGATATTATCTCATGTATCTTGCCTTCATGGAAGGTACAAGTACGTTGTATCTGAACCTAGAATGAAACAACAATTATTGGATATGTTGTTCAATACTTTAAAAATATGAGTTTCATAATTTTGTTTAGTTTTTACATGTTAGCAAAAGCTATTTGAGATATACATTTGGAACAACTCTTGTTTAGTTTTATCATGTGGGCAAAACATACTAGCTGTATTCTTGTTTGATTTTAAATTTATCATAAATTGCAACTACAAAGCCATGTTGTTGGAGCATATCATTTTTTATCATACCTAGCGATTAAAATATTAGTTCTGGTAACACCCACATCAAGCTAAAGTTTAGCACACTCGGTAATTATGAGCCAGCCTAACCTTTTTTAGCATTTCAATGGATAGAAATGGGACTTGTGATTACTAAATATCTATTAGATGTATGCTCTAGAAGATAGATTAGCCGACACTTCTAATACTTTCTAAAGGCATAATTATAATTTTGACTTATTATTAATAAAATTGGATTATCTTTTTAATCATATTTGTGTATTAAGTATTTGTGATTTATCTTTTGGGTTAATGGGTATGATAACACATATTCTTAAAAGTTAAAAATTTGAGACATGTGTTATCATAATTAACTCATAAATGACTTCCAATCATAGGATCGTCATGAGAATGGTGATCAATCTAGAAGATTAGTGTATGATTGCTTTCTTAGAATAGATGAGTCTTGAATCTATGGTGTGGAGACACCGAAGCAAAAGTATAGATGCTTGTCGAGAATAAAAGTACTAAGCATGACTAACTTCGAGCAGTCATAAGAAAGTCTACTTTCTCGTCGATGATTTACTTGATGCTATAGTTGTATGTTTGATTCTCTGACTTGAGGTGTTTACCTTGAGAGTATTATAGTTTGACTACACCATAACTCAGTCTCATAGCCATTTAGAATCCTCAGGTGCATGTTGGTTATAGCATGTTTATTGTAAGAATTGGATCGCACCAAGATGAGATCTATCAACCTCGATAGAGGAGGAATAGTTCTATGGTGATCATGAGATTGAGTTTTAAAGCCCATGGCTATGGCGGTGTGAAACAATAGAAAAAAATTTTTATTAAGATTTTATATCAGACTCGAATCGAATGATTCAATCATATGATAGTATTGGGTTTGATGAGTCAATCTAATCACACGATATCTGCACCGAGATATTCATTTTTAGTTTTGATGGATTGCCATCATATTCTGCTAGGTATTACTGATGGATTATGGGATCAATTAAAATTATCTCAATGATTGATAATTTTAATTGGATGAATCAAAAAGAGTTCAGATCTATCAAAAGATATTTTAATGATGTCAATGATAGAGATCATGACATATCTTATTACCATATAGAATTAAATCATTGGATCACACAAATAAAGATTTGGATCTGAATATCATTAATTGAACTCATGAAGTCTGATTGATTTAGATTTGATCTAATTAGGTTCAAGAAAAGCCTGCTAGCACACGATTAGAGATAACTTTCTCCTGCGTTGGATTTTCTAATTGGCTTGAACTCAATCAAATTGGATTTGGCTCGTCTAGAAGCCCTATATGAATTTATCTTGATTTGACTGAATCTTGTCCTGGTCAGATCAGATCTTATTTTAGTCTGATCAGGTCTTGTCTTGATCTCATTTAAAGAGAATTAGGACAAGGGTGCACCAACTCTTTGACTTGGTCATGCGCGCAAGAAAGAAGGAGAGGGGCGCATGCCCCCTAATTTTTCTCTAGGGGTGTGTGCCCCTAGATGTCTTCTGAGAGAGAGGGCACACACCCCTTTCTGGCATGCGCCCTTTAGAGATTAGGTTGGTTGAAGGAGGAGTTTAAAAATCCAATAAAAGTTGTTTGGGATTTAAACTATTTTGAATTGGTCAGATGGATTCAAACTTAAAGGAGATTTTTTCATGAGCCAACCACCCTTATCATGATAAGGTGGCACCATTTTTGATGCCATTTTGTATGACAAAAAGGGCATGAAAATCAGATGGGGCATGGGGTTTCATGGAGAGTCCTTCTTCTTTAAGCAAATTGACCCTCAATTGCTTAAAGCCTTAGGACTCTAGGTCTCTCATATTTTCTATAAATAGGAGACTGGGCCAAAGTGTTCGGCCAGTCAACTAACCCACGGCGAAGCCCTACTCCTCTCCATGCCTCCTCTCCCTCCTCTAGTCCCTCTCTCCCACCTCCAAGGGTTGGGCCGATCACACCATCAAGTGTCGAGGTGCTGTCTGCGCAAGTCAAAGTCGAAGGAGTTTCCAATCGTATGTCGATCGGACTACTATCGAAGATTAGATTGAAGGCATGTGAAGAAATTCCTAATCTATTTTTTTATAAATCAGATCTAAAAGGAGAAGGCCTTTAGATCTGATCTGAGTAGATACTGATAGAGGCCGAGTGCATATGCAGCTCAAGTCAAATCTCGGGATAGCTTCAGATCATCACAGCGAGTAAATTATTGAAAATTACATCCTAAAATCAATCATAAGCCTATTGATGGTTAAACTATTTTTTATATTTATATATAAATTATAAATAAATAAAATATTATTTTAGCATTTTCATCATAAATTTTTTGCATCTTCTAATGAACTCCTATATTATGATGAAGTTTTTAGGACTATTTAAAATCGACAAAGAATGATTTATTATTTAGTCCTTAAATTTATTCATGATCAAATGATACATTATTATCAAGAATGATAATATTTATCGAGTATAGGTCATTGTCAGCTATATGGATTGGTTGTCCTCTTAACCAAAAAGTATGGAGACACTGGTATGGCATACATGTAAGATGTAGAGATACATTTATACTAAACATAACCAACTCTGAAGCTTTCTGCTGTCAAGATATTTATACTAAACATAACCAACTCTGAAGCTTTCTGCTATCAAGATTTGCTTTGAAGGGATATAGGTATAAGTGTTCCTCCGACTTGAGATCATAATGATGATTTTCTAGCAATTCACTGTGCTTTAGTACCAGACTACCTGAATTTCTAATTTAGTGATTAAAGATTTTTAGACACTATCAAGTACTTGAGAAGTCAGTGTGTGAATCAAGATGTGATTGACCACTTCAGATTTTAGAAGTTGTATTGAATTATGTTTTAATTTAGCAAAGCCTTGATCAGGATAGTCCTTGTGAGGAGTCATAGGACTGATTATATTGAGACACAATATGGATGTACTTTTTAAAGTTAGCAATTTAACTCTAAATCATTCTAAATACAGAGGTCAAAGGGATGAATTATGCGGTAATCATATTTGAGTAGGTTTTGAATATTACGATTGCGACTATTTGACTTATCCAGATGTTGGGTACCATTGCTAGATAGTCACATCAATTAGTATAGAAATTAGTTTCTGTGCTATCGACGTAGGTTCGAACCTATGGGGTCATACATATTAGAGATTTCTATCTAATTTGATGGTTGAGGTAGAGTCCTACTGGACTAGAACTCTATCATCAAGAGTCTCACTAAACTGGGACTCTATAACCAAGAGTTCTACTACATTAAAACTCTGAGTTTTACTTATCTGAAACTTTATGATCGAGAGTTTTACTGGTCTAGGAGTTTGTAATTATGAGTTACACTCATTTGGGTACTGAGGTCAAGAGTCCCACTGGTTTGGGATTCTTCGATCAAGAATTTCATATAGATGGAACTCTATTGCTTGGACACTCACTAGATTTGGACTCTATATTTTTGAGAATTTTAATTAGTGATTTGATTACTAATTAACTTAATTTAATTGAGTGATGAGTTTTGGATCAATTTCAATTGAACTGGATTCAATTGGGTTTGATCCAATTAGGTTATATGATGACCTAATCACCGAGGAGGTTTGTTTCTTGATTTGATCAGGGGTTGGGCTTAATTAATTTTGATTTGATTAGAATTTATTAAGTTAATTTAATTTTAAATTAGTTGGATTTAATTTAGTCTAATTGGGTCTAGTCAAATTAGTTTGGATTGGGTCTTAGTTGGATAAGATTTTTAAGACTAGTTTGACTAGTCTTTCCTGCGCCACATCACACTTGTCTTGCACCCATATTTTATATGAGAATTCTGATTCTCGTAGTTTATCTCCATGCACAAGAGGGCACACGCCCAACATTCTCACACTGCAAGTGGATAAGCATTGGGTTGTTTTAATTTAAATTCAAATAGAGTTTGAATTTGAATGAGCAACGAACCCTATCCCTATTCCCATCCCTCCACACGCTCTGGACTCGGTTTGGTGCAAATAAAAGTTTTTCCATGGGGTGTGTGCACATCCAGAGAGTGTGAGAGAGTCCTTTATGCATGAGCCATCTGGTGTGTGAGAAAAGCCAAAAAATTTCTGAGAGAAAAAAAAGTTTGAGAGAGGTGTAGGGTTCTAGGTGAGTGCTGCCCTAGGATTTCAGCCTATGATTCGGGAAGAGATTTTATGAGTTATGAGTGTCATAAATTCACAAAATTTTTAGGAGAGCTTCCTCATCCTCTCTAATTCATTTGCTGATTTTTTGGAGGATCCAAAAAATCAATAAAGGGAGATCAAATCAGTTCGATCTACGTCAGCCATCAAGAGTTCTAGCATCGAGCTAGCACTTGGAAGGAGCCGATCGAGACTAGAAAAATCATGTGGATGATCTATAGAGGCTAAACATGTGTGTAGCTGCGTCCTGATAAGAGAACCTCCCTGATAGTATATCGATTGTAGTGATCGACTATCCGTGCAAAGGTATTGTATTCTGAACACAAGTGGTGGTAAATATGATTTACTACCTACATTTTTTATTTTTGAATTTTTTTATTCATACATATATCTCACATTATGATCCTAGAAGTAGGGTTTTATTGATTAGGTCACTAACTTATAAAATTAATTAGGTTAATTTTTAAATTCTACTGCATGTTTTTTGGAAAAAAGTTTTTGAAATTAAAGCTATAAACCCTACTAGTTTTCTTTCATCAATTGTTTACTCATAAATAGGTGGTATTTTGAATACCATAATTTTTGCATTTTAGTTTCAAATGTAAGAAATCAAATTTGAGAACACTTCAATTTTGATTGGATTAGTATAAATTTTTAAAAAATTTTGCTGCTTAAATCTGATCCGATCATACCAATCCATTAGAACCTTCAATATCTTGCTTGTTTAATACAAGTCTTGGATCCTATGACATATAATATCCAATCTATGCATTCTAGCAATAGAAATTGCAAACATTAGTACTGTGACATATGTAATAGAATCCAGCACCATGTGTAATACACCCTATGACATGATCTTGTGCAAGTAACATTCAAGTCCCAAACCTTGCAAACATTAAGGATTTTATACATTTTAGAAATTAGTTGCTTAAGAACAAATATTAAAGATTTCATACATTAATAAAAGTAGTTTCCATACATAAAGATGAGCTCCAAGGAAAAAAGAACCATATATCCATACCAAGTGTCAACCACTAACAATATATCCATACAAAGTATCTACCACTAACCATATATCCACCAATTGACATGCATCCACACAACCACGAAGTTCTCCAAGGGAACAATACATCCAAAATATGGGCTATTGATCAACAAATACAACCATTATGTGCTTCAAGGCAACTAAAAATCCAAAATTTTGAAATAAACATCAATTGAAACATCCACTTGTTTCAAAAAATCCAAAATAGAAGACAGCATCAAAGTGCTTCCATTGAGTAACAATTGAAGTACCAGAAAAGGTTGTTTTAGTCAACAAAAAGTTCATAGGACTAGAATATAATGCTTTCAAAATAAAGGCCTCATCCTCTCCACTCGATAGATTCCTCTAACCACTCTGTTAGCTTGGCCTTCCCCAATTCTTGCCTCCTAAGGGCACATAAATAGCACTGCTAGTAGGTGCATGATAAGAGTGCAATGTTGTCGTTAAGACACTGTGTTTATCAGTTTAATTAAAATTTTTAAAATAATTAAAAATAGATAAAAAGAAGAGAGTCGGATCGAATCCATAGGAAAGACAGTGCTTTGATTTGAAATCTTTGATTTTAAGAAAAAAAAGAAAGAAAAAGAAATTTCAAAGTTGAAAAATAAATAAAAAATAAAAATTAAATAGTATAAAATAATAAATTTGGTATTAAGATCTACTAGTTAGATCTTAGCATTTACTTATAGTAAAATAAAAAGTAATAATTAAAGTATAGAAATTAAATTATAATAAAAATAAAAAGCTAAAATTAAAATACATAAAAATAAAATTTATATTAATTAAAATTTTAGAATTTAAATACATAAAATTTAAAAAGAAAAAAAGAAATTAAAATAGGCTGATCTCTGATATTGGATCGACATCGACAGAAAGATGGTGTAGAAGCCTATCTCTTCCTCTCTGCGTCAGTTACCTCGAAGCAGCTATTAATCATCAAAATTGAAGAAATTCTGATGAAAATTGGATTAAAAAGAGTCATGGACAAATTCTATTGCTTTGAGTAAAATCTGGCCATTAGATGGGATCAAACGGTCCAAAAAATGCTAAAATTGGATATGTATAAGCTCAGATCAGGTCGGATTAAGTTCTAGTCGTTTAATTACATTAATCAGGAGGAAATTTGGCTATTGATCAGAGTTCTAGGTATTTTAATCAAGTTGAGAGCTTCTTGAACCATCGAATTGCTGCCTAAAGCGCTATTCGAAGTCTGAAACTAAATCAAATAAGGAATAAACAGCAGCCATTGGATCATCTTTTGGGCTAAATCTGACCATTAGATCGAACACTGGATGGCTCCTAACTATTGGATTGCGCTATATGAGAGTTGGGAAATCAAATCAAAGCTGGAAACCATCCTGATTGTTGGATATTCACCAGCAGCGACCACAGCTATTGGATCGCACATTACTGTGCTCATGGACCGCATAGATCGACCGCACCATAGCCCATAGCCAATCACCTCTTATCTTTGCCACTTTAAATGATGAGAATACGCCATGAGCCACGACAGATTTTTTATAAACCCCTTAAGGATCTAGGTCCACCATGTGGCAGGCTCCGATTGGCTGACCTCTGCTGAGTTATGGTTTATGCCTGGATCATGGATCGACTGATCGGCTTCTGTGGCTGAGTCGGCTTTGACAACTTAGCTTAGCTTGGTGGCTTGGCTTACGAAGTCGACCGAGCCATTTTTTATTTTATTTTATTTTTTTTTAAAAAATTTATATCTAGTCCATTTTAGCTTTGATTTGCTTTAAACTTATTTTATTGTAACCAAAAAAATAAGCTCTTTTCATTGATAATAATATTTTATTTTTTATTATTTTATTATTATTTTTTAATTAATAAAAATATTAATTTCTTAAAAATATGTATAAATTTATTATTAATTTTTAAAAATAAATATAAATTAATTAATAAATTAATACTTTTATTGATAAATTTATGGTACTTATCACACTCTCCAACTTAAGCTTTGCTCGTCCTCGAGTAAAGAAAGAATTTAGTTTTAGATACCTTTTAACTTAAGAGTTTTGAATTTTATCTAAGCAATTTTTAAAATAGCCTTTGATATTCAGTAGAGCATAAGTAAGGTATGTTATTGGGGTATTAATATTTATCAATAAAAGAATTAAGTAAAAAATATTAAATTTTTTTGAACTTTTTCTAAATCATCATACCTTTATCTTTGAATTGTCTAAACTTTCATATGGACAAGTGTATTGCTACTTCTATCCTTCATTTATTAATTTTTATTTTTATATTATCCATTTTTTGATGAGAATATCATTGCTTACTTAGACAACAGGATTTGGTTAGTCGATGGAAAATCAATAGTTTTTTTTAACATTGTACCACTATTGAGTGTCTTAACCCATCAAGCTTTCTATTTGATCCATGTAGCAAGTCTTGGACCAATGACTCTCAAATCAGTTGACTTTAGAGCATTAGGTATAGAATACCCCTCGAACTTACTAGCTCGAATCAAATAGGCTATGAGTTAAGACTAGCTTTATAACGAGCTTCTTCGTTCTTCCCACCTTTTGATGCGAAACTCATTACTTGCTTAGACAAAGAGGTCCGATTATTCAGTGAGAAGTACTTAAAAATTATTTTATTTTAATAATTTTTTTATATGAAGAAATATATAGTTATCCTACACAAGCCCATAAAAAGTAGATTTTTCTTTGATGCTAGTAGAAAAAAATAGAAATGCTCAAAGAAAAAACTTTTTATATTTTAGACTTAATCATTTATTGGGTTTTCTTAATACTTGATCCTTCAATATCTCACAAATTTTCTAATCTGTGCATCAAATTTTTTTTAAAAATACTTAGTTCAATTCGATTCTTAAGCATAGTCGGGTGTCTAAATATTAAATACTAACTTCTTCGAGGACTTAAAATTTTTAAAATTTTTTATTATTCTCCTCCTCCAAACTTAATCGACATTGTCCTCAATGGAGAAGAAAAAATAAATGGTGTAATAAGAAATAGGAATGAATACACCTGACTCAATGCATATAGTTTTTGTAGTCCAGCATATGCCTTTAAAAATTTGGGCTCTCCCTCCTATTTTATTCAACATGTCCTAAAAAAAAAAGCTAAAAAGATAAATTAGATAAAAGAACTAAATATTGGGTTGCCTTCCAACAAGCGCTAAGTTTACTGTCTTTAGTCAGACACAATGCAGCTTACTATCTTATGTCAAATATTGAATTGATAAATTTCAATAATTTTAGATTGTCAATCTCAGAAAGTTGATTTATAATTTTATTATTAATATATTCATTATTAATTTTGGAAATATAGTTTATAACCCCATTCTCAGACCCTTGTTTGTCAAGAATTTTTTCTATTTGTCCTTCTAGAATGCTCATGAATTGAGTTGTTGAATTAGGAGATAAATTTAATGCAATGGATACTGGAAGGATGACTAAAGGCAGTTTTAATTTTGAAGATAAATTAATGTGATCTTGTTTAAATGATTCTATTGACACTTCATTACATGCCTCTTGATTTTTGTAAGAAGAACCGACTTCTAGGGTTGAAGGGAATAGGACATTAGGTTTATAAGACTTTGGTAAATCATCCACTCTCTTCTTCCCTTTGTCAATCTCATTTAAACTGAAACCATCATCAGTACTAGTTCTGGGCTTAGATTCTTCTATGTGGTTAGTCTTAGTACTAATCTATTTCTCTAAATTTTTATTTTGGCTATCATCAGTACTAGTGTCTCTCACCTGATCTTGGTATGGATCCATAAGAATCCTATAACTTTTAAGTTCAGAAATTATTTTGACATTCTCTAATTGGGAATTCTTAGGTGGGACATTAGATTGATAACTAAATTTAGGTTATTGGTGGATAATGGGTGGATTGTTTATAGGATTTGCAATTGGTAGGCTCGATAATTGACCTAGTTCTCTCCTCATATTAGACTTAGCTAATTATTCTATTTATGCTTCTAGCCTGATGATAGATTATTATCGAGTCAAAATTAATCATTGAAGTTGGTTAAATCTATCATCAGTTAGATTGATCTATTGATAAGGTAGGTATGATGGTTGATTATAATGCAATGACTGAGTGGATTGACTAGGCTGACCACTATTATAGGCATAATTTTGATATTAGGGCCTAACAGCTGGAATTTGGGTCTGAGCTTGAGTTTGTTAAGGTATCCAAGAAAAATTATGGTGGTTGCTCCAACTAGAGTTATATGAATTTAAAAATGGATCATTAACTGGCTTGGAGTAGCCTTGAGCAGTTTGGACTTATTCTTGGATAAAAGATGAAAACTGTGCAGCCATAGGACATTCGCTCATATGATGGGTTGGGCTAGCATAAATTAAACAAATCTTTCGATAATTAGAAGGTGATGTGAATTATGCAGGAGATTGTTGACTTAGGATTAGGACTTGATCTAATTTTTGAGTAAGAAGGTCCAATTTATTTATCAAATTTGAATCAACCTTAGGACTAGATTCTAGATGTTTAAATTCATGGATTCTTGCCTAGGTTTGGTAGAAAGATAACGAAGCATGGTTAATTGAGTTTTTACTCAGGATTTCAAATAAGATATAGGCTTCGTCCTCACTCTTGTTCATGAATGCATCTCCACAGGATGCATCTATCATCTGTCTGTATTATTCTCCTAAATCTTCATAGAAAGCTTGAACTATTTGCCACTTAGATAGACTATGGTGTAAACATTTTCTAATAAGTTTCTTAAGTCTCTCCCATGACTCATGAATTTGTTCCCCTGGAAGCTAAGCAAATCTAGTGATAGCTTGCCTCATAATATTGGTTCAGCCTATAGAAATTTTTTTTTAAAAAATTTACTTTACAATTCAGCCCAAGTTTTAATTGGTCTCCCAATTATGCCAAGCCAGTACTTGACTTTATCTTTTAATGAAAAAAAATAAAATTAGTCTAAGGGCATCATTAGTTAAATTTTGAATCCTCATCGTAGAGCAAATTTTTAAAAACTTATCTAGATGCTTATAAGGATCTTCGTTGATGCTTCCATAAAAAGATGGGAGCATCTGGATTGTGGTCGGCTTGATCTCATAGTGGGCAGTATGAATTTTAGGTAATTGAATATAAATCGATGGATTATAGATGGAAGAAATAAAGTATTCCTTCATCTGCCTAGATGGTTCTTTAAAATTTTCAGCCATTTGGTTGTTAGGTTTAATACGATTCAGCTTTTCAATTTTATAGTTGGGTTCAACTAGATCAGGTAAAGTGATTTTTTACAGTGCATGTCTTGGTGCAACCCTAATATATGGTTCAAAAATTTTTAAGATTTTTTAAATATTTTAATATTTTTAATTATTTTTAATTTTTATTATTTTATTTATTTAATTATTATTTTTAATTTAATATAATATAATTTGATTATTTTTTAAATATTTTTTAGTTAGTTTAATTTAATTTAATTTTTAATTTAATTTAATTTAATTTTTATTTTATTTTATTTTATTTTTAGAGGAGAAAGGAGAAGAAAAAAAGAAGAGTTCTGAAGAAGAAGTCTTAAGAAGTTCTAGAACTAAGAAGAGAGAGGAGAATTGGTTTAATTAGGTTTGATGTTGGTTAGCAATCAAGTTGATCAATCAATCCTGTTTAAGGATTATCCTATATTTAGACAGCTCCTAACTGTCAAGATCACCTTCAAGCCCTCCAAGTGTAAGATCAGTCAATCAACTGGCCAGGTAAGTGTAAGATTGATGGGAGTCCCCCTGTTGCTTGCCTTAGACATCAATTGTACTTAGACAGATAAGCTAATGGAATCAATTAAGTAACCACCTTTCTTCAAGCCCAGTCATCCCTGAACTACTTTCCTAGACATTAGTGAAATTGATTAATCTTAATTCGATCCAATTTTTAGGATTTCTTATCCTATTAAGCTCGAGTTCCTAGGGCTGATGTTTAATTAATTTTAAAATTAAGGACTTAGGTCAATGCAGGATGCTGGTTGGTTGTTTGTGGGCTAAGTAAGGATGATCAAATCTCCATTTTATCTTATTTAATTGGGTGTTGTTCTTAATTTGGTTTAATATAAATATGCATAAAAAATTTTCAAGCAAGCGGTTCTATGCAATTTAAACTAGATACATGCAACTAATTGAAGTTGAGATGCTCACCTTGTCTCCAGTGATCACAAAAAAAATAAACATAAAATTAATATGATGTATGCTCTAAGTAGTTAGGATTTCTAATCTTATCATGAAGCTTTTAATTAAGTTTAAGTGGATATTTTTTAAATTAATTTAAAAATAAAAAAATAAAAAAAAGAAAGAGATCTAAGGTTAGGATTGATCTCACCAAATAAGATTAGATGATTTGCTTTTCTTAATTTTTTCTTCTTTTATCTCTTTTTTTGCAAAATAAATAAAAAATTAGTAAGCAATATTTACAAAAAAATTATTTATAATTAATTTACAAAAAAATTAAAAAAATTAATAAAAAATAGCATCTATTCCTTCTCTGGCAATGGTGCCAAAAATTTGATAAAAGCGTGATGTTATCGTTAAGACACCGTATTTATTAGTTTAATCTGACTTCTTAAAATAATTAAAAATAAATAAAAAGTAGTGAGTCGAATCTATAGGGAAGGCAGTGCTTTGATTTGAAATCTTTGATTTTGAGAAAAGAAAAAGAAAGAAAAAAAATTCAAAGTCGAAAAATAAATAAAGAGCAAAAATTAAATAGTATGAAATAATAAATTTGGTACTAAGATTTACTAGTTAGATCATATCATCTACTTACATTAAAATAAAAAGTAATAATTAAAATATAAAATTTAAATTATAATAAAAATAAAAAGCTAAAATTAAAGTGTATAAAAATAAAATTTATATTAATTAAAATTTTAGAATTTAAATACATAAAATTTAAAAAGAAAAAAAAAAAATAAAATAGACTGATCTCTGATCTTGGATCGGCATCGATAGAAAGATGGTGTAGAAGCCCAACTCTTTCTCTCGGCATTAGTTGCCTCGAAGCAGCCATTAATCCAAAGTCTGGCTCTATCCTATACCAAAACTTCACCTTGACCGAAGATAATGAATTCTAGAGGCTTGGAGTGTTATTTATTGGTGTTGGAGGGTTAGAGGATTTGTTGCTGGGCAATGTGGGACTAAGGAGAAGTTTTAATCATCAAAATTGAAGAAATTTTGATGAAAATCAGATTAAAAAGAGTCATGGAAAAATTCTGTTGCTTTGAGTGAAATCTAGCCGTCAGATGGGATCAAACGGTCCAAAAAATGCCAAAATTGGATGTGTATAAGCTCAGATCAGGTCGGATTAAGTTTTGATCATTCGATCATGTTAATTAGGAGGAAATCTGACCATTGATCGGAGTTTTGGGTATTTTAATCAAGTCGGGAGCTTCTTGGACTATCGGATTGCTGCCTGGAGTGCTGTCCGAAGTCTGAAACCAAATCAAACAAGAAATAAACAGCAGCCATTGGATCATCTTCTAGGCTAAATCTAGTCGTTAGATCGAACACTGGATGGCTCCTGACCATCGGATTGCGCTCTATGAGAGCTAGGAAATCGAATCAAAGCTGGAAACCACCCTAGCCGTTGGATCTTCACCAGCAGCGACCACAGCCATTGGATTGTGTATTACTATGCTCATGGACTGCATAGACTGGCTGCATCACAGCTCGCAGCCAATCATCGCTTGTCTTTGCCACTTGAAATGATGAGAATATCTCATGAGCTGCGATAGATTTTTTATAAATCCCTTAAGGATCTAGGTCAACCATGTGGTAGGCTCCGATTGGCTGACCTCTGTTGAGCTAGCGGTTTATGCTTGGATTATGAACCAGTTGATCGACTTCTACGGCTGAGTCGGCTTTGATGGCTTGCGGAGCCGATTGAGCCATTTTTCTTTTTTTATTTTAATTTTTTTCTTGAAAAATTTATATCTAGTCCATTTTAGCTCCGATTTTTTTCAAACTTATTTCATTACGACTAAAAAAATGAGCTCTTTTAATTGATAATAATATTTTTATATTTTTATATTTTTAATTTTTTAATTTTTTAATTATTTTTTAATTAATAAAAATATTAATTTCTCAAAAATTTGTATAAATTGATTATAAATTTTTTAAAATAAATATAAATTAATTGATAAATTAATATTTTTATTGATTAATTTATGGTACTTATCAGTGCACTTGATTTGTGTTTCCTAATCCCACAAAACAAGCTTTTTGTTTGATGAAACAAGAGGATTTACCACTTGACCTTTTGTTTGTGTTTCTAGTAGGGGATTTTTTAGTTGATCCTAGCAAATTGTAACAAAACTCCATCATGGCTCAAGAAATTGTAATAGTTTCTAACTGTGAAGGTTTTCTTATAATCTTATTTCCATTCCATAGTATCTGGTTTATTAGCGAGCCTTATCGTGTTGAGAATAGTCATGATTTGTTCATATGCTTTAGTTCCATTTCTATTTAGGGTGTCTAGGAAAAGATCCCAAACATTAGCTGTGTTTTGGAATTTAGCAACTAATATATCAGGCTTTAGGGTTAAGAGAAACAGACCTTGGAAGGTTTCTTTGAGGGGCCCGTCACTTATCGAGTGGTCAGGAGAGACCTATTTTCTATCTTTGAGTTGAAAGAAGATACTATGGTTGAAAATAGGATTCACTTTTAAAGCACTCTTCCAGGTAGTTGTTGCATTCTTAATAGTTTTGGATATAATGCTAGCTCCTTATGGATGATTTGTTAGTAAAAAGGAGATGGCTGGGCTTCGAGGATGAGGAAGAGGAGGTCATGGAAGAGGCGAAGGTCAATGGTATAAAGAGCTTGGAACCCTAGTAGAGGAAGGTGGTTTTAAAGTTCTTAAGCATTTAGGAGAGATCAAAGCGATAACCTGGCCAATAAAGATTTGATGTTGTGGTAAGCATAGGGGCCAATGCTATTTCATTTACATGATGTCCTTATGGAAGGTGACCTTTAGGGGTTATTCTTTTATGGGTAAAATATTTATTTAGAAATCTATATTTTTTTAGATAAATATTTTTTAGATAATATTTAGATAGAAAAATAATTTATCTATATTTTTTTATACATGGATAAGTTGCTCTGAAATCTGTTACCCATGTTCTTTTACATTACTATTTTTCTGAGTAAGTTATTAAAATTTATTTATATTTTTCATAATGTCTCTTATGCTTTTCAAATTTGAAGAAAGTGGATGGGTAAGTTATTAAGAATTAAATAATAAAAATATTAAAAATGAGAATGTGATATTTTAGAAATAAAATTAAATGCCTACTTTACTGGCTCATGGGTAAATGATTTAGCCACCCCTTAGGTGGGTAAAATTTTTCTCTATTTCATGGATAAATGCTATCCATGGAAAAGTAATATTTTTATTATGAAAAATATACGAATATGAGTAAGTTGGTTAATAAAAAAGTAGACCAATTTTTTTATGATATTTACTCATAAAAGAACGAGTCCTTAAGGTAAGAAGTCGATCTCTATTAGATCTGATATCTCTTAATGGGCCCAAAGGGATAAATCATGGAAAGGCCTATTTAATGAAGTGGATCCTAATCCCAACTACCCGAAGAACACTTACTTCGGCATTAACTTTGGTCCTCCTACTCTCATTTTTAAGAAACCAAACTCTAGAACACCATTGCCATGATAGGGCCATCCTTTCAAAGAAGAGACCTGTTTTCATGTGATGGCTATGGCCACTTCAAGAAGGATTGCAGAATGGGACAGTGTACTTCCATTGCTTGCGTGTTGGCATTTGTCTAGAGCTTGCAAATTAAGAGCAAAGAAATTAGATGACTCTAGTGTACTTTAATCCCAAGGTGACTAAAAAATTCCTCGGCCTTCCTCCCAACAGATGCTTCTCATGTGCAATGATATTGGGAGCTCTCTTAGGCCAAAATCATCAACATACTCTCCTCTACCTTTGACACCCAGCCTTCTAGTCTATAAAGGATGCCTATGCTTGCAGGCAATTCCATCCCTCTTTTGAGTAGGAATCGTTTTTGATCAGCTATAATTCTTACATCGAGATTTTTTTTTATTAAACTTTCCTCCTTGGGCCTTTTTGCTTTGGGGCCTAAAAGGATTGCTAGTTTGAGTTCTCTGTCACCTCTTGGTCATTTAGAGGCAACGTAGTTTTGTATCACCTGCAAATCAGAGCCACCCTAGAACTGTTCAATGTGCCCCAACATGCATGGGATGCTGAATCTATCAGGAGAATGATCTATGGTTTTGCTCTTTTAGAGAAGGTGAGCCCCAGATGCTTGTTAGGTAGAGATATATCAGTTTTGAAATCTCAATATTCTGCAAATTCTTAGAGGCAATCCCTAGGATCTATGTGACCCTCGATGAGGCAACTTACAAGATCCTTGTGAACATTAAAGATTTTACCACCGTGACACCCCTTCATTGGAGAACTATCCAAGGTTAGATTAGGAGGGTGATTGGTGACCATTAGGGCTCCTATTCTAGGTAGACCAGGAGGGACAATAGCCAGGGTGGAGATAGGAGGGGACGTAGAAAGGAACTTCATTTTGATGGGATGAAAATCTAGAGGGTTCTGGAGACTCAGATGACCCTTTGATGGCCACTACTCACAATGCTTGTCATTAGCCAATCCCCCATGTCAGTTTTGAGGAAGACTTGGATCTTCCCCTATGGTTGAAGTCGTCTTTCCCTCTTGAGCCAGCTAAAATGATGAAATCTGCCACCACGTTGCTCTCTTCCTTTGCTCTAACGATGTTGCCTTAAGGAGGTGAATCAGCAGCTAAACCTTAGATAGTCCAAAGCAAAAACAATTCAAGGGTGAACTAGCCTCAACCTTCACCTGGTCTGGACACCAGCCCAAGTTTGAATTTCTCTCTAAGAGGGGAGGGGCTCTAGAAGTCTATAGGTCTCTATGACCTCATGTCCTTTGATAGCCTGGACCCATCAGACATGTAGAAAGCCATATTAACCATCCCATTTTCGAGCTATTTGCTATGTACCTGGCTAAAGGCAAGGAGCTTTTGTTCAGGTCTCTCTACAAGCTCCTCAATGCCAACTACCCTTGGATGAATGAGGGCCTACTAACGACCCCTGGATGCTAGTTATGTCGGGGTTTGACTCAGGTGAGGTAGCCCCAAAGGACCAAATTATCTTCAGAGTAGCAGAAGATTCCTTATTAGCTATCCCAACTCTCCTTGTGGACTCAGAAATAGAGTTTGACTAAGTGATAAAACCTTGGAGGACCAAGTTGACTTTGTGTCAGATTCATAATCAATAGATTGTCTAGTGAAGTCAGTATCCTTTAGCCTACCTGTTGCTCGCCGCCTTCATCCACTTGGTGAGCCAACAAGGCTAAAGGTAGTTGACATAGTCAAGGAAGCCACCTCCAAGCTCCTTGAACTAGACATAAAAAGATTGGAAAAATGCCTACCTCAAAAGCCAAATAGATGGATCTAGATAAGTAGCTACATGCCATTCCTTATCAATTCCTCTAAAGTGTAGGAGAGTATGCAGATTCACCTTTTGGGAGGAAATTGTGGAAGAAGTCAGCACCATGCTCGACCTTAAGAAGGATAAAGCTGTGATCACTACTAGTTAGTTACTTGGCTCTTGTTGGGAGAAAAATAACCCCCATCGAAGTTCTTGACCAAAGTCTTTAGCCGTCGATCTTCTTTTCGTTGGAATTCATCAATCCCCTCAGCAACAAGTTCATACCATAGAACCTCTCAACAGCATATAGAAGTCTAGCGGTATGATTTTGACCTGTGAAGTAGAACTGTTGTTATGCTAACCTCACCTTCTGACTAAAAATAAATGACAGACTTAGGACCCAGTCGCACTCTTTTCAGACAAACTCCTCCAGTCGTGCTTCTTCTGGACGAACTCCTCTAGTCGCACTCCTTCTAGTCGAACTTCTTCAATCACGTTCCTTCTGGACGAACTCCTCTAGCGGCGCTCCTTTCAGTCGAATTTCTCTTGGATGAATTTCTCTAGTTGCGCTCCTTCCGGTAGCACTTCTTCCAGTCACGGACTTACTTAATCCCTGCCACGCCTATTGACTAGAGCCATCCAAAGAAACCTCGCCAAATTGCTGATACATAACAACCGCTCTATGAAGGATGGAGTGCAGAACTTTAGATCTCAAATCTGGGGCACCTACTTGCGTGTAGCCTAGGAAGCTTCCAAACTTCTTAAAGCCATCAGTCATTATCCCCAATGGACCTCGGCTGGTCATAAGTCAACTATATACATCGAAGTCTCTGACCTACGTTCGAACTTCAATAAAGAGATTTTCACCATCTACAAGTTGCGATAAACAATAACTCATCCCTATAATAAACTCCATGTGACCTGAACAACCCATTATCAGATGGTTACGACCGTCACCATTAGTTTGTTGTACGCTCCGTCTATAAAAAAATCCTCTAAAGATATTTTTTTACTGAGCTCTCTTCTCCTTTCCATTACTTTGCTTCTTAATTTTTTGGGCACTCCGTTCCAGTTGGCCGAAGATCTAACTTGAGTGTTGGAGGGTCCTGCCAAAGCCACCCACCTTTGGTTTGGACTTTATATTATAGGTCCCATTGACGGCATCACCTTTCCAACTCCAGCTATCTTCGGCGTCCTCATAGATTTTTGCACTAACAGGATTGACACTAGAGAAAGGATACTCTGAGCTCTTGTTCTAAAAGAAGTGCTCATTCGATCTTGTTTACTTTTCTCTTTTAATCCTTCAGGATCCATCTCCATTTGATCTTTTTTGGTCCTAGAAATATCTCTAAAGAAGACAACTATTTGACGATTTGTTGCTTCCACCATCAGATCCGAGCTGGATTCGTCCATTCCGACTCCATCACCAACTCCTCAACCTCCTCCATCAACGATCATGGTGGATCCAAAGTAGTTCAATCTACTGATGTAGTAGATTCGAGGTCTCACCAAAATGGTGTAGGCTATGCAATAGTCTCCGATGGTAGTCCAGCCAGAGAAACCTCAGCTATAACTTTAAGAATCGGCACCAAGAAGGGCAGCCTGGGTCAGTAGACCCGTCAATCCTGAAAAAAAAAATAGAGAGTAGGCAGCCCCTGCTATGATCATGATTCTTTTTTGGAGGAGACTTTTTTAATTTACAGTCGACAGTCTTCTAAGATCCATGATTGAGATGATGCTCTTGATCAAAAACTTCAGGATATGAACTAATAGATTGAGGAGCTCTGCCATGCTGCTCGGTCCACCATGATGATATCTACACTGATCCCTCCTTCCCTACTAAGATCATGTAGAAACCCATTCCCCCAAACTTCAAGCTCCCTTAGTTTGAGAATTATGATGGAATTTCTAATTCGATCGACCATCTTAAGACCTTTCGAATGATGATGTTGCTTTATGGCGCACTGGATGCCATTCCGTGTCGAGTTTTTTCATCTACCCTAAAGGAAGTAGCAAGAAATTGGTACTCGAGCCTTAAAACTAGCATGATCTTCTCTTTTGAATAGATGAACCATCAGTTCGTGGCTTATTTCATAAGCAGCCGATGTTCAAGACGAGGCTCGAACTTTCTTATTAATATAAAGTAGAAAAAGGGGGAGTCCATTCGAGCTTACGTCGGTTGCTTTAATGCTGCTACATTGGAGGTCTAAAACTTGGACTAGTCTGTAGCCATGGCCGCATTGAAAGATGGTCTTTAGAAGAATGATCTTCTTTCTTTTCTGAAAAAAATTATCCCAAAAATTTTACTGATATGTTGGCCCGAGCTGAAGGTTACACCCGAGCGAAAGAGGTCTTCAAATTGAAGGATGATGAGGCCGCAAGACAGTGGCAAGCGAATGAATCCAACAAGTCCGCACCTGAAAGAAAGTTGAATGAAGCTCGACTGCGCTTCTGAACTACTTTCGAGTGCAGACTGTTAGATGTGTTCCCTAGAAGCTAGATTGGCTAACACTTGTTAAATACTTTCTAGGAGTATTTTTATAATTTTGATTTAAAATTAATTAAAAAATTATTTATTTTATCACATTGTATATAAAGTGTCTGTGATACATCCATTGAGTTAATAGACATGATAAAACATATTCTCAAGAGTTGAGAATTTAAGGCATGTGTTATTATAATTAACTCATAAATTACTTTCGATCGTAGAATCATCACGAGGATGGTGATTGATCTGAAAGATCGATATACGATCGCTTTCTTAGGATAGATGAGTTTTGAGTCTATAGTATGAAGATATCGGAGTGAGAGTATAGATACTCATTAGAGAACGAGGGCATTGAGCGTGACCACCTTGAGTAGTCATAAGGGAGCCTACCTTCTCGTCGATGACTGGCTCGATGTTGCAGCGTGTGACTAGTTCTTTGACCTGAGGTGCATTGGGAGTTTACCTTAAGGGTGTTATAGTTTGACTACACCATAACTCGGTCTCTTAGCCATTCGAAATTCTGAGGTGTATGTTGGCTATAGCATATTCATTGTAGGAATTGGATTGCACCAAGATGGGATCTATCAATCTCGATAGAGGAGTAGTCCTATGATGATCATAAGATCGAGTCCTAAAACTCATGGCCATGGTAGTGTAAAATAATAGAAAAAAGTTTTTATTAGAATTTTATATCAAACTCAAATCGAATGATTCATTCATATGATGGGTGTTAGGTTTGACGAGTTTACCTTAACCCTAATTCCGTCGGAGCTCATGATAGAAGAATCCAATCACACAGGTAGTTGCACTGAGAGGTTTGCTATTCGATTTTGATGGATTACCACCATATACTGTTAGGTATCACTGATAGATTTTGGGATTAATTAGAATTATCTTGATGATTGATGATTCTAATTTGGTGAATCGAAAGAGTTCTGGTTCATCAAAAGATGTTTTGATGTTGTTGATGATAGAGATCATGACATGTTCCATTATCATACAGAACTAAACCTAACTAGATCACACAAATAAGGATTTGGATTTGGATGTCATCAATTGAGCTAACCCAATTTGATTGATTTGAATTAGATTCAATTAGGTTCAAGAAAATCATGCTAGCACATGATTGAGTCTAACATTCTTCTTCTGTAGTCTTTCTGGATCATCTCGACTGAGCCAAATTAGATTTGACTCATCCAAAAGCCTTATATGGATTTATCCTAGTATGATTGAAACTTATTCAGATCAAAAAAGTCTTGTCCTAACCTCATCTACGCTTGTCCTAATCCATCAGATGGAAACAGGACAAGACCTACTAATTTATAAACTATTTGGACAAGGCTTATCTGAAAACTGTATAGAAATTTATCTTAATTTGACTAAACCTTATTCCGACCTGATCAAGATTTGTCCTAAATTTTATAAGATGGGAACAAGATAAGGATTGTCTTTGCCAGATTAGGACATATCCTAAAATCATGAGATGAAATTTGGACAAACCTCTCCTGAAAATTCTAGATGGATTTTTCTTGGTCTGACTGGACTGAGTCTTGGCCTGATCAAGGTTTGTTCTAACTTGGTTAGGACTTGACCTAATTTCATTGGATGGGATTTGAAAAATATTTATCCAAAATCCCATGAGATGGGAACAGGACAAGGGTCAAATGTTGACCCAGTATGCAAGAAAGAAGAGATATGATATGCACCCCCTAGAATTTATCTGAGAACGCACGTCCATATGGAATGTACGTGAGGAATAAGGGGCACACTCCTTTGACCATGCGCCTCATATGGATATGTATGGAGGTGTCCCATTCAAATCAAGTTTGACTGGGTCAAAAGTTTAAATAGTTCAAACTCTTGGGAGATAAGAGTTGTGCGCTAACTTAATCTTATCCCAAATTATTCCATGCCATATCCCTTTATTTTTGTGCGATAAAAATCTAAAAAAAAAGGGTGTGGGGCATGAAGATCATAGGAGAGTCCTTCTGCTTTTTGGCTTTGACTTGTTCAAAGTTACATGCGAAGGGACTCTTGGTTTGGTCTATAAATAGGGTCCTATGCAAGCTGTTGTGCATAATAGAAAATTCTCTACAGTGAAGCCCTGCCAAAATCACCATATCCATGCCTCCCTTATCTGATCCTCTCCCTCTTCTCCATGCCCAAGAGTTGGGCAAAATCTATGAGTAAAGATTAAGTCTCGTTGGCATGAAGATCAGTGAGAGACGATGGTGTTCGTGAGACGAACGAGCAATTTTTGGAGTTTGTTTTGAAGGCTCTACGGAAAGACATCAGATCTAATCTTTGGAGATCAGATCCAAAAAGAGGAGACTTTTAGATGTAACCCAAGTGAATACCAGTAGAGGCTGGGTATGTGCATGGCTCAATCAGAATCTTGGATCAATCATCAGATCATCATAATGGATAAATGATTTACCCGATCAGGAGATAACTATTATCACTATTTTTATTTTTATTTTATTTCTAAATTTTAGATCAATCTAATTAAATTTGAAAACTCTCAGATTTGATAAAATTATAAAAAATTTTAAAATTATTTCGCTATAAATCTAATCCGATCAGATGAATCCTACGACAGAAAAGATCTAATTTTTTTTTGATCTAACTGGTATCAAAGCCAAGTTGCTGCTTCTAGATCTATCTTTAGATTGATCTAAATTTTTTTTTTTATGATTTAATTATTTAATTTTTAGATGTTACATAGGTTGTAATCAGATCTAAAATAAAAAATTATATTATATTTATATATATATATATGTTTGATATAAATAATGTATGTTCTAGTCTAGATCTATTGTTCTATGTCATGATAGTTTTCAAATATATTTTGGATTAGATTTAATTTAATTTTTTATAATTTGATTATTTAAATTTTAGATGTTATATTAGATGTAATCAGATCTAAATCTAATTTAAAATTTTGATATATGTGATATAGGCAGCATAAGTCTAGACTAGATCTCTAGTTTAATCTCATAGTCAAGATAAAAAATTTAATAAAATATTTATTTAATTTTTTAAAAATTATATGATTAGATTAGTAAAATTTTAGATATTATATGTGATATAATTAGAGCTGAAAGCATGAGATGCATTTAAAAATTTCATATGTACATATGCAATGCATGTCTAGGCTAGTTCCATAGATCTATGCCTTGAGTAGTTTAGATTAAAATTTTTTTTGATGAGATTATTTAAAATTTTATTTTTAGATATTACATCAAATATAATCAAATATAAAATATAAATTTAAATATTAAATTTTGATACATGAGATGTATGCAAAATATGTATAGATTAGATCTTAAATCATATAACAGTTATATGCTTTAGATCTAATAGTTTTATAGTATAGTTCATATTTCTGATTAAGATATTTTTCTTAGCCATCCGGTCATAAGAGTAAGAAGAGTTTAAAGGCCCTCTCTTCCCATTCGATGGGTTGCTCTTATGGCATATAGGGATACTGCATGTTTGTCCTTAATTAGAAATCGAAAACTTACTTTTCTACAAAATTCTTGATCCTAAAATCTTAGAATTTTTTGATACATATTTTATTATTGAATCCTTGGACTTAATTAAGAATTAAGTTTATAAAAATAATTAGATTTAAAATTATAAATTTTTAGATCTAAGATATCTTCATAAATCATGGGTTCAGTGTGGGTAGCTCAATTAGGTCTAGCGGTCGATCAAATCGAATCAAGAGTTGATTAGGTGGGATCAAGAGTGCTTAGATTTGATCAGCCTAATAGGATTAAGTCTGGATCAAGGTTGACTCACAATCACATATGGTCAATCAAGTTAAGACCTAATTTGACTCTGCGGTTCAAGCCTGGATTTTAAGCTAACCCGATCAATTTTGGTCAGACAAGTCGGTGTCTAAGGTAAGTATGGCAAATATGATCAATGATTTTTAATTGGAAGCTACTCGATCTAAATGTGTTCACGATGAGTTAATGGCATATTCCTTCCACTGATCTCACTTACTTGGTCAATTGAGTTGACCCAATTTTGGTTTGAGGTGGCTAACGATTTGAGCTAACCCATGCCATTAGGTTAGTCATAAATGTTATGACTAGTTGAATTTAAGAGACCAAATCAAATCTTTCTAAGAAAATATTAAGTTCTAGGTTTTTCACCATTGTAGATGTGCGGGCCCTTTCTGGGGTTGATTGTTCTCGACTGGATACAGTGGTTCAATTGCATCAGAATGATGCAATCATGTCTATTAGGCATTAGATTCTATGGGTTGGAGGATGGGTTGGGCTGAATATTTTGGATACGGTGAGGGATCCAATCAGAAATCCAATTTATGCAAATGGTGGGATTGACTTAACTAAGGAGTGGAGCAATATTTTAGGCACGATGAGCTTCATAAATTAGAGACCAGGTTTGGGTGCACCATATTTAGAAAAATATTAAACAAGAGTTGTCCACTCATCGGTTAACCCATTATCAATAACTATTAGGTGAGGTGGTGAGCCAGTCGGTGAAACCACACCACCTACTAGAAATCCATGATCGTGGAGATTTTTGCATCTCTGCTAAGAAAGTATAGGGATCCAAGAAAATAGTGGAGCCTAATTTATTTAAAAATAAAGTTTCTAAATAAATTGGTTGAGTCAAATTACAAGTCTAACTAGAAACTTTGACTATCTATAGGAAAATGTCTGCATCAAAACTCCTAGCCCAAATCTTAGATACCCATAAGTTGATCAGACCAATTTACAAGAATTGGCTAAAGAACTTCAAAAATGTTTTGGGTTCGAAAAAAGTTGACCTATGTATTGGACCAGGACCTCCCCTTTACCAGCCTATTCGATTGCTGATCAGAGAATGTTTCATGAGAAGTGGTCTGATGATCATAACAAAGTAAGGTACCATATGTTGGGCTCAATGTCAGAAGAATTGCAGCACCAACATGAAGATATCAGGACTGCTCACCAAATGTTGGCACACCTACAATAGTTATTTGGTAATCAGAGTCGCATAGTGCATTATCAAGTCTCCAGAAGACTATTTAAGGTGCAGATGCGTGATGGACAGTCGGTCAAAGATCATTGCCTGACAATGATCAAGAATCTATAAGAGCTTGAGAAGCTTGATGTCTTGATGGATAAGGATCTACATATTGATGTGATCCTGCAATCCTTTAATGATTCGTATGGGAGTTTATCATAAACTTCTATATGAATTAGCTCCTATGCATCTTGGTTGAGTTGATGAACATGCTGGTTACTGTTGAGCAAAATTTGAAAAGTTCAAAGGACTCAGTTCTGACTTTGGAGTAGATTTCTTCTAAGAGAAAGTCTTTTGGAAAGAAGAACAAGTCTACAAAGAAGCAGAAAATAGAAGAAAAAAAAAAGAGCGAGCCAAAGAAGAAGGCCACGAAAAAGAAAAAGTATTTTTGCTGCAACTCTGATGGCCATTGGAAGCGGGACTGCCCTACGTACCTGGCCAGCTTGAAGAACAAGCAGGAAGAAGGACTTTCTAAAGAAATGCTTGTCATTGAGTCTGTTAAGCAAAACATGAATACCATAGGATCAAAATGATCTAGAGATAGTGTTAATGAAAGGCACCTATGGCACCTTAGGCTAGGTCATATAGCTGAGATAGGATTAACAAATTGAAGAAATCTAGACTAACGGGTCCATTGACTTTCAAGTCATATCTGATTTGTGAATCATACCTTCAAGGCAAAATGATCAAGTTTTCTTTTATGGGACATGGAAAAGGGCCATAGACCTACTTGCCCTGGTATATATAGATGTGTGCGGCCCATTTAGTGTGCTGGCCAGAGGTAATTATGTCTACTTTATTATCTTTACCGATAATCTATCTTGGTATGGATATGTATACTTGATATGACATAAGTCTGAAGCCATTAAAAAGTTCAAAAAATTCAGACATAAAGTAGAAAAGCAAACCAGAAAGCCCATTAAGGTTCTTCGATCAGATCGAGGAGGTAAATATCTTAGTCAAAAATTTTTAGACTATCTCAAGGACAATGGTATAGTCTCATAATGGACTTTGCCTGAAATGCCTCAACTTAACGAAATTTTAGAATGTAGAAAATGGATACTATTATATATGGTTCAATCCATGATGAGCCTTACGGATCTTTCTGAGTTTCTTTAGGAACATAGTTTAATAAGATTTCATCTAAAATCATTCCTACCATATCTTATGAGATATAGCATGGTAAGAAGCCAAGTTTGAGTCATCTCAGAATTGGGGTTGTCCAGTGGCGGACAAGTTAGAGTCTAGGTCCCTTACAGCTCAGTTTATTGGATATTCTAAAGAGTTATTAGGATATTACTTCTATCTTTCGGAAGACCATAATGTGATTGTGGATTGACACACCATTTTTCTTGAAAAATAGTTTGATCAAGATGGTGACATCGAAAGATAGATTAGGCTCGAGGAGAAAGCCTCCAAAGAGCAAAGAGCCAAGGAACCTGAGGAACCCAGTTAGTCTGAGCCGATCCAAAATTCACTACCTTCTCCACCTCATAGGTCAAATAAGATTTTCTGTCCTCCTGAAGCTACTTAGGTACTATTTTAGAGGATGAGAGAAAATGTCTCTCATAGAAAATGGATTCATAGTGATGATCCCAAAACCTATAATGAGGCAATATCAGATATTGACTCCGAGAATTGGTAAGAGGCAATGAAGTCAAAGATTGACTTGATACACTCGAACTAAATCTGGATCTTAGTAGATCCATCTAAAGGTATAGTATCTATTGGGTATAAATGGATCTTCAAGAAAAAGATATGTGCGGATGAGAATGTAGAGACATTCAAGGCTAGGCTAGTAGTGAAAGGGTATCAGGATACCTTCTCATCAATGGCCATCCATCTGCACATTACTTGCCATTGCAGTATATTTCAATTATGAGATATGGTAGATGGATGTCATAATGAAGTTCATAATTGGATATCTTGAGAAAGATATTTATATAGAATAGCTATTTATTTTCACATATAGTGATGGTGATCACAAAGATCTATAAGCTGCAAAGGTTCAACTACGGACCTAACCAAGCATCTTGGAGTTAAAATACTTGATGTAATCAAATCGTTTGGTTTTATCAAGAATGAGAAGAAATCAAGTATATTCAAGAAGGTCAGTGGGAGCATGGTTGCCTTCCTCGTATTGTACATAGATAACATCCTCTTGATTGGGAATGATATTCCCATGCTGACATAGGTCAAAGTATGGTTATCTAAGAAATTTTCTATGATAGACCTAGGTAAGGCATCCTTCATTTTTGTTTTTAAAGTCTATAGAGATAGACTAAAGAGGATGCTGGGTCTTTCATATAGAGAAGGTGTTGAAGAGGTTTAGCATGGTGAACTCTAGGTCTAAAGATATGCATGTTGAAGGAAAATTCTGATTTTTCGGATCAGGTTCGTTCAGATCTATTCGGATCAAGAGATATATTTCAAAATTTTTTCTCTTTGATCCTAATCAGATCTAAGATATTTTAGATCTGATTCTTATTATTTTAATAATAAAAATAAAATCTAAATAAATTAAATTAAATTTAATTTACCTTGATGTTAGGTAATCCTATTATCCGTTGATGATCCTATAAGCAGCGGAAGATTCTGGATCTAGCCACGCAAGCGTCTGACCTCTATCGGTATCCACTCAGGCTAAATCTGGAGATCCTCTTCTTTTCTATCACATCTCTAAAAATTTAATCTGGATCTGATCTGGAGGATCTTCAAAACATCTTTCAAAGATCAGCAGTTATCCTTTACAGCAGCGCAGCATTCTAGCTTTTTATCGTCTTTCTGTCATCTAAATTGCACCAACCAAGAACCCAAAACACTTTTGGACGTAGAGAGGAGAGGGAGAAGATGGTTTGGTGTGGAGGAGGAGGAGGTAGGCAGTCTTGGGGTGTGGAGAATTGTTTTATTCATATTATTCTTTGAGTTGGGCGCAGGGTCTTATTTATAGACTAAGCGTGATCCAACTCCTCTTCTTCCCAACCAATCACAACCCTTTGTCAAATTAGATCTAAATCTGATTGGTGGAAATAGAGTCTCCTGGATTCCTCCTTAGATGATGCCTAAGACCAGTCAAACTTGGTTCTTAGAAAAAGTCTAATTGAAATCCAAAAAGGAGATGGAGTCCTTGTCCAACAGGGACTCCTGGGCGCCTCCAGCTTGGGCACATGCCATGGGTGGCGTGCACCCTCCTTCTTGCCAGGTTCAGGCAAGGAGATAGGCCCCCACCAGCTCTCCAATAAGTGCATGACATGTGGACAGAAGTCAAAGTGTCAATGGTCAATATTTGACCAGTCAAAGGTTAGACTTTTGACCAAAGTCAAAGGAACGAAGAAATGGCAGGTGACCAAAAAATGGCAGGTAATTGTCTTACAAAATAAGACAACCTTTTCTAAAATTTAGTCCAGTCAGACCATCAGGTGAAGGCCTCTGAATTGAGCACAAACTCCTTTGGCTCAGTCAGGACAACTTATTTATGATAGTAAAAGAAGAACGTTAGGTTCAATCGAGTGCTAGCACGATTTCCTTGAACCTAATTGAATCTCATTCAGATCAATTGAACTGGATCAGTTCAATTGATGATCACCAGATTCAAACCCTTGTTTGTGTGATCCCAGTTAGGTTCAGTTCTGTATGGTAATGGGATATGTCATGATCTCTATCATCGACATCATCGAAACTCCTTTCGATGGATCAGAACTCTTCTGATTCGAACAGCTAGAATGATCGATCATCTAAATCATTCTAATTGCTCCCAAAATCCACCAGTGACACCTAGCAGTATATGGTGGCAACCCATCAGAGCTGAATGCGAACCTCTTGGTGCAGCTACCTGTGTGATTAAGTTCTTCTATCTTGAGCCCCGATCAGATTAGGGTTAAGGTGAACTCGTCAAACCCTAGTTTCTGTCATATGATGTAATCATTCGATTCAAGTCCGAATGTGAAAATCTAAATAGAAACTCTTTCTATTATTTCACTCTACCATGGCCATGGGCTTCTGGACTTGATTCTCATGATCATCATAGGGCTGCTCCTCTACCACCGAGGTAGATAGATTCCATCTTGATGCAATCCAGTTCCTACAATGAACATGCTATAGCCAACATACACCTCAGGGTTCCATATGGCTAGGAGACCGAGTAATGGTGTAGTCAAACTATAACACCCTCAAGGTGAACTGTCCGATGCATCCTCAGGTCAAAGAACCAGACACACTACTGCAGCATCGAGTCAGTCATTGACGAGAAGGTAGACTTCCCTAATGACTACTCGAGGTGGTCACGCTCAGTGCCCTCGTTCTCTAACGAGTACCTGTACTCTCGCTCCGGTGTCTCCACACCGTAGACTCAAGACTCATCTACTAAAGAGAAGCGATTGTACACCAACCTTCCAGGATCAATCACCATCCTCGTGATGATCCTATGGTCGGGAGCATTTTATGAGTTAATAATGATTATTCATGTCTTAAATTTTCAACTCTTGAAAATATGAATTATCATTACCATTAACTCAAAGGATGTATCACAGACACTAAATACACATATGTGATAGAAAATAACCCATTTTATTGATTATTAGTCAAAATTATAATTTTGCCCCTAGAAGTGTATTACAAGTGTCAGCCAATTCTGGCTTCTAGGGCACATATATCTAACAATCTCCCACTTGTCCTAAAGCCAATTGGCTACAAGTCTAAGTCCCATCTTCTCAAGGTGGGCTTCGATCTTCTGCTGGCCCAACGGCTTTGTAAGTGGGTCTGCCACATTATCTGCGGAGTTGACTCTCTTGACCTCGACGTAACCCTTCTCGAGGTAATCGCGGATGAGATGGTATCGCCGCTCAATGTGCTTGGACTTTCTGGTGAGACCTCGGCTCCTTAGCAAGGGCTATGGCGCCATTGTTGTCGCAGTATAGAGGAATGGCATCTGATGGCATTACTCCAATTTCTGCAGCAAACTTCTTGTACCAGAATGCTTCCTTCGCAGCCTCTGATGCAGCGATATATTCTGCTTCCATGGTGGAATCTGCTATCATGGTTTGCTTGAAACTCTTCCAGCTGACAGCACCACCATTGCACAGAAACAGACTCCCAGATGTCGACTTTCGATCATCTATATCGGACATGAAATCCGAGTCTGTGTATCCCTGGACTTGGAGTTCTCCATTACCAAAGACCAACATCATATCCTTAGTTCTTCTTAAGTACTTAAGGATACATTTCACAGAAGTCCAGTGTTCTTCACCTGGATTTGACTGATATCTGCTTGTGACACTCACAGCATGGGCTATATCAGGTCGTGTACATAGCATGGCATACATGAGGCTCCCTATTGCAGAAGCATAAGGGATCTTGCTCATGCGTTCTATTTCCTCAGGTGTGCTAGGGCACATCTTCTTGGAAAGATGAATACCATGTCTGAAGGGTATTAATCCCCTCTTAGAGTTTTCCATACTAAACCTCTTTAGTACTTCCTCTATGTACATCTTCTGTGAAAGTCCTAGCATCCTATTCGGTCTATCCCTATAGACCTTAATTCCTAGAATAAAGGATGCTTCACCTAGGTCTTTCATGGAGAATTCCTTGGACAACCATAATTTGACTGTTGTCAACATGGGAATATCATTCCCAATAAGGAGGATGTCATCCACGTACAATACGAGGAAGACAACAGCGCTCCCACTGACCTTTTTGAAAACACATGGTTCCTCTTCATTTTTGATGAAACCAAACTTTTTGATCACATCATTGAAACGAGTGTTCCAGCTCCGAGATGCTTGCTTAAGTCCATATATGGACCTTTGCAGCTTGCAAACCTTGTGATCAGTATCACTGGATGTGAAACCTAGCGGCTGTTCCATATAGATATCTTCCTCAAGATATCCATTTAAGAATGCCGTTTTCACGTCCATTTGCCATATTTCATAATCGAAATAGGCTGCAACGGCAAGCAATGTGCGGATGGATTTTAGCATAGCCACTGGGGAAAAAAGGTATCCTGATAGTCAATGCCTTCGCGTTGACTATAACCTTTTGCCACTAGTCTAGCCTTGAATGTCTCCACATTCCCATCTGCACCAATCTTTCTCTTGAAGATCCATTTACACCCAATAGGTACTATACCTTCTGGTGGATCTACCAAGGTCCAGACTTGGTTTGAGTGCATCGAGTCAATTTCTGACTGCATTGCCTCTAGCCATTTCTCGGAGTCGATATCTGATATCGCCTCGTTGTAGGTTTTGGGATCATCACCATGAGCACCATTACCTACGAGGAACATTTTCCTCTACTTCCTCTGAAATAATACCTAAGTATCTTTCAGGGGGATGGAAAACTCTTTCCGATCTACGAGGTGGAGGAGGTAGTGTTCTTATTGGCTCAACCTGATTTGGTTCCAATTGGTCCTTAGCTCGTTGTACTTGTGAGACTTTCTCATCAAGCTTAATCTGCTTTCCAATGCCGCTATCTTGAATAAACTATTTTTCAAGAAAGATGGCATGTCGACTCACAATCACATTGTGGTCTTCTGGAATGTAGAAATAGTATCCTAATGACTCTTTAGGATATCCTATGAATCGAGCTCTAAAGGACCTAAACTCTAACTTGTCCGCTTGTTGTCTTTTGACATGAGCCGGACAACCCCAAATTCTGAGATGACTCAGACTTGGTTTCTTACCGTGCCATATCTCATACGGTGTGGTAGGAACGGTTTTAGAGGGAACCCTATTCAGTAGATAAATTGAAGTTAACAATGAGTGTCCCCAAAGAAAATCAGGGAGGTCTGTGAAGCTCATCATGGATCGAACCATATCCAATAGAGTCCGATTTCTCCATTCTGAAATCCCGTTGAGTTGAGGTGTTCCTGGTGGAGTCCATTGAGAGACTATGCCATTTTTCCTTGAAGATAGTCTAGGAATTCTCGGCTAAGGTATTCACCTCCTCGATCTGATCGAAGAACCTTAATGGGTTTTCCAGTTTGTTTTTCTACTTCATGTCTGAATTCTTTGAACTTTTCAAAAGCTTCAGACTTGTGTCTCATAAGATACACATACCCATACCTAGACAGAACATCGGTAAAGGTAATGAAGTAGACAAAATTGCCTCTAGCCGGCACATCAAATGGGCCGCACACATCAGTATGTACTAGGGCAAGGAGATCTGTGGCCCTCTCCCCATGTCCAACAAAAGGGAGTTTAGTCATTTTGCCTTGAAGACAAGATTCACAAGTTGGATATGACTCGAAAGTCAATGGACTCAATAGCCCATTTTTCTCCAATTTGTTGATCCTATCTTCTGCTATATGACCTAATCTCAGGTGCCATAGATATCTATCATTTGGACTATCCCTAGGTCGTTTGGCATTCACGTTTTGCTCGATAGTTAGAACAGGTACATCAATATGTAGCTGATAAAGACCATTAATAAGAAAACCATTTGCAATTTTATTTCTTTCATAAAGAATGTTACAATGGTCCTTAAAGAAGGTAATCACATAGCCTTCTAGTGCTAAGCATGAAACAGAAATCAAATTCCTGCTAGCTGCAGGCACATAATAACAGTCTTTCAAAACTAAGTCTAAACCAGATGGTAATCGAAGAGGGTATGTTCCCACGGCTACTGCAGCAACTCTTGCTCCATTACCGATGCGTAGGATCATGTCTCCATCCCTCAGCCTCCTGCTATCCTCAAGACCCTGCATGAAAGTGCACAGATGAGCACTAGAACCAGAGTCAAGCACCCAACTGGATGCAGAAGAAACCGTAAGGTTAGACTCAATAACGAGCATACCTCCAGAAGGACCTTCCTTCTTGTTCTTCAGGGTGGCCAGGTAAGTAGGGCAGTTCCGCTTCCAATGGCCGTCGCTGTTGCAATGGAAACACTTTTCTTTGACATCGACCTTCTTTCTTCGGCTTCTGCCTTCTTCTTCTTTGCTCCTTCCACCTTCTGCTTTTTCACAGACTTTTTTTTCTTTCCATAAGACTTTCTTTTGGAAGAAGTCCATTCCATAGCAAGAACTGAGCCTTTAGAACCTTTCATAGAAAGCTCAGCGGTAACCAGCATATTCATTAATTCGGCCAAGGAAATTTTGAAGTTTATGCATGTGGTAATTCATGATGAATTGCCCATATGCATCAGTCAAGGATTGCAGAATAATATCGTTCTGCAGATCCAAGTCTAACTTCACACCGAGCTTCTCAAGCTCTTCCATGTCCTTGATCATTGTCAGACAGTGATCTTGGACTGACTGCCCATCACGCATCTTAGCCTTAAAAAGTCATTTCGTGACTTGATATTTGGCTGCGCGACTCTGTTCACCAAACATCTCCTGCAGGTGAGCCAACATTTGGCGAGCAGTCCCGATATCTTCATGTTGGCGCTGGAGCTCATCAGACATCGAGCCCAACATGTAATATCTGGCCTTATTATCTTCGTCTAATCCATTTTTCCAGAGACGCTCTCTGTTCAGTGGATGGACGGGCTGGTAAGGTGGGAGGGTCCTGGTCCAAAACATGGGTTAACTTCTCAGAACCCAAAACTAATTTTGTAGTTCCTGAGCCAATCTTTATAATTGGGTCCAGTCAGTCTATGTGTGTCCAGGATACGTGCCAATGGGTTGGACGCAGACATTTTCCTGTAGAGAGTCAAAGATTCTAGTTAGATACTGTAATTATTGACTTGACCAATTTATTTAGGGAAATTTTATTTTTAAACAAATTAGCTCCCACTATTTTCTCGGATCCCTACACTCCCTCTGTAGAGATGCGAAAATCTCCACGATTAATGATTTCTAGTGGGTGGTGCGGTCTCACCAACTGACTCATCACCTCACCTAACAGTTATTGGTGATGGGTTAGCCAATGAGTGAACAACTCTTGTTCAATGATTCTCTAATCATGGTGCACCCAAACTTGGTCTCTAATTCATGAATCTCACCGTATCCAAATATTGATCCACTCCTTAGTTAAGTCAGACCCACCATTTGCATAGACTGGGTTCCTAATTGAGTCTCTCACCGTATCCGAAATATTGAGCCCAACTCATCCTCCAGCCCATAGCATCCAATGCCTAATAGACATGGTTGCATCTTCCCGGTGCAACTGAGCCACTGTATCCAGCCGAGAACAATCAACCCCGGGAAGGGCCCGCACATCTACAATGGTGGAAGACCTCAGACTTAATCTTTTCTTAGGGAGAATTGATTCAGGTCTCATTAAACTAGACTTGGCATTAGTCATAACAATTATGACTAACCTAGTGGCATGGGTTAGCTCGGATTATTGACCACCTCAGATCAGAACTGTGTCAACAGATATGGCCAGGTAAGTGAGATCGATGGAAGAAATATGCCACTAACTCGTACAAGAATGCATTCAGGTCGAGTAGCTTTCAATTAAAAATCAGTCGGTCGTATGTGCCAAACTTACCTTAGACACCAAATTGTTGAGCCAGAACCAATTGGGTTAGTCTACAATCCAGACTCTAACCTCTGAGCCTAATTAGGTCTTACTTGATCGTGACTCAATCTTGACCCAGACTTAATCCTATTAGGCTGGTCAATTTAAGCATTGTTGATCCCATCTAACCAACTCTTGATTCGGTTTGATCAACCGCTTAGACCTAATTGAGCTACCCAAGCCCAAACCCATAGATGACACCTAAGACCAATCAAACTTGGTTCTTAGGAAAAGTCTAATCGAAATCCAAAAAGGAGATGGAGTCCCTGTCCAACAGGGACTCCTGAGCGCCTCCAGCTTGGGCACACGCCAAGGGTGGCGTGCGCCCTCCTCCTTGCCAGGTTTTGGTAGGAGGACAGGCCCCCACTAGCTCTCCAATAGGTGTGTGACACGTGGATAGAAGTCAAAGTATCAATGGTCAACATTTGACCAGTCAAAGGTCAACTTTTGACCAAAGTCAAAGGATGAGAAATGACAGGTGACCAAAAATGGTAGGTATTGTCTTACAAAATAAGACAACTCTAGACTCCAGTCAGATCAGGTGAAGACCTCTGAATGAGCACAAACTTCTTTGGCTCAGTCAGGATAACTATTTATGATAGTAAAAGAAGAACATTAGGTTCAATCGAGTGCTAGCATGATTTTCTTGAACCTAATTAAATCTCATTTAGATCAATTGAACTGGATCAGTTCAATCGATGATCACCAGATTCGAACTTTTATTTGTGTGATCCAGTTAGGTTCAGTTCTGTATGGTAATGAGATATGTCATGATCTCTATCATCGACATCATCAAAACTTCTTTCGATGGATCAGAACTCTTCTGATTCAAATAGCTAGAATGATCGATCATCTAAATCATTCTAATTGCTCCTAAAATTCATTAGTGACACCTAGCAGTATATGGTGGCAACCTATCAGAATTGAATCCAAATCTCTTGGTGTAGCTACCTATGTGATTAAGTTCTTCTATCTTGAGCCTCGATCAGATTAGGGTTAAGGTGAACTCGTCAAACCCTAGTTTCTGTCATATGATGTAATCATTTGATTCAAGTCCGATGTGAAAACCTAAATAGAAACTCTTTCTATTATTTCACTCTACCATGGCCATGAGCTTTTGGACTTGATTCTCATGATCATCATAGGACTGCTCTTCTACCACCAAGGTAGATAGATTCCATCTTGATGGAATCCAGTTCCTACAATGAACATGCTATAGCCAACATACACCTTAGGGTTCCATGTGGCTAGGAGACTGAGTAATGGTGTAGTCAAACTATAACACCCTCAAGGTGAACTGCTGATGCACCTCAGATCAAAGAATCAGACACACCACTACAGCATCGAGTCAGTCATTGACGAGAAGGTAGACTTCCTAATGACTACTCAAGGTGGTCACGCTCAGTACCCTCATTCTCTAATGAGTATCTGTACTCTCATTTTGGTGTCTCCACATTATAGACTTAAGACTCATCTACTAAAGAGAAGCGATAGTACACCAACCTTTCGGATCAATCACCATCCTCGTGATGATCCTATGGTCAGAAGCATTTTATGAGTTAATAATGATTATTCATGTCTTAAATTTTCAACTCTTGAAAATATGAATTATCATTATCATTAACTCAAAGGATGTATCACAGACACTAAATACACATATGTGATAGAAAATAACATATTTTATTTATTATAGTCAAAATTATAATTTTGCCCCTAAAAGTGTATTACAAGTGTCAGTCAATTCTGGCTTCTAGGGCACATATATCTAACAATGCAGACTCAAACTTTATGTCTGACATAGATGATCAAAAGTCAATATTCGAAAGTTTATTCCTGTGCATTGGTGGTACTGTAAGTTGGAAGAGTTTTAAGAAGATGGTTCCACCTCATCCGTGAATACCTCGAGAAGGAACACATCGAGGTTAAGAGAGTCGACTCTGCAGCCCATGCAGTTGATTCGATAATGAAGCCTTTAGGCCCATAGAAAATCCAAGCCCACCTTGAGAAGGTGGGACTTAGATTTATAGCCAATTGGCTTTAGGTCAAGTGGGAGTTTGTTTGATGTGTGCCTTAGAAGCTAGATTGGCTAACACTTGTTAAATACTTTATAGACATATTTTTATAATTTTGATTTAAAATTAATTAAAAGATTATTTATTCTATCACATTATGTATAAAGTGTCTGTGATACATCCATTAAGTTAATAGGCATAATAACACATATTCTTATGAGTTGAGAATTTAAGGCATGTGTTATTATAATTAACTCATAAATTACTTTCGATCGTAGGATCATCATGAGGATGGTGATTGATCTAGAAGATTGATGTACAATCACTTTCTTAGGATAGATGAGTCTTGAGTCTACGGTGTGATGACATCGGAGCAAGAGTATAGATACTCGTTAGAGAACGAGGGCACTGAGGGTGACCACCTTGAGCAGTCATAAGAGAGCCTACCTTCTTGTCGATGATTAGCTCGATGTTGCAGCGTGTGTCTAATTTTTTGATCTAAGGTGCATCGATAGTTCACCTTGAAGGTGTTATAGTTTGACTATGCCATAACTCGATATCTTAGCCATTCGGAATTCTTTGGTGTATGTTGGCTATAGCATGTTCATTGTAGGAATTGGATCGCACCAAAATGAGATCTATCAATCTTGGTAGAGGAGGAGTAGTCCTATGATGATTATAAGATCGAGTCCTAAAATTCATGGCCATGGTAGTGTGAAATAATAGAAAGAAGTTTCTATTAAGATTTCACATCAAACTCGAATCGAATGATTCATTCATATGATGGGTGTTGGATTTGACGAGTTTACCTTAACCCTAATTCCGTTGAGGCTTATGATAGAAGAATTCAATCACACAGGTAGCTGCACCAAGAGGTTCGCTATTCAATTTTGATGGATTACCACCATACACTGCTAGGTGTCATTGATGGATTTTGGGATCAATTAGAATTATCTTGATGATCGATGATTCCAATTGGATGAATCGAAAGTGTTTTGATCCATGGAAAGGTATTTTGATGATGTCAATGATAGAGATCATGATATGTCCTATTACCATATAGAATTAAATCTAACTAGATCACACAAACAAGGGTTTGGATCTGGATGTCATCAATTAAGCTAACCTAGCTCGATTAATTTGGATTATATTCAATTAGGTTCAAAAAAATCATGCTAGCACATGATTGAGCCTAATATTCTTCTTCTGTAGTCTTTCTAGTGTTAGATATGTATGCCCTAGAAACCAAAATTGGCTGACACTTGTAATACACTTCTAGGGCAAAATTATAATTTTGACTATAAATAATAAAATGGATTATTTTTTATCATGAATGTGTATTTAGTTTTTGTGATACATTCCTTGAGTTAATGGTAATGATAATTCTTATGTTCAAGAGTTAAAAATTTAAGACATGAATTTTCATTATTAACTCATAAAAATGCTCTCGATCGTAGGATCATCATGAGGATTGTGATTGATCTGAAAGGTTGGTGTATAATTGCTTTTTTATAATAGATGAGTCTTGAGTCTATGGTGTAGAGATACCGAAGCGAGAGTGCAAGTACTCATTAGAGAAGGAAGGCACTGAGCGTGACCACCTCGAGCAGTCATAAGGAAGTCTACCTTCTCGTCGATGACTGACTCGAAGCTGTAGTGGTGTGTCTGATTCTTTAACCTGAGGTGCATCGATAGTTTACCTTGAGGGTATTACAGTTTGACTACACCATGACTCGATCTCCTAGCCATTCAGAATTCTGAGGTGTATGTTGGCTATAGCATGTTCATTGTAGGAATTGGATTGCACCAAGAGGGAATCTATCTACCTCGATAGATGAGGAGCAGCCCCATGATGATCATGAGAATTAAGTCCATAAGCCCATGGCCAAGATGGAGTGAAATAATAGAAAGAGTTTCTATTAAGATTTTCACATCGAACTTGAATCAAATGATTAAATCATATGACAAAAATTAGGGTTTGACGAGTTCACCTTAATCCAAATCTGATTGGGGCTCAAGATAGAAGAACTTAATCATATAGGTAGCTACATCGAGAGGTTCATTTTTAGTTCTGATGGGTTGCCACCATTTACTGCTAGGTGTTACTGATGGATTTTGAGAGCAATTAGAATGATTTGGATGATCGATCATTCTAGTTGTATGAATCAGAAGAGTTTTGATCCATCGAAAGGTATTTTGATGATGACGATGATAGAGATTATGACATATCCTATTATTATACAGAACTAAACCTAACTGGATCACACAAATAAAGGTTTAGATCTGGATATCATCAAATGGACTAATCCAGTTCAATTAATTTGAATTGAACGTGAAAACAACATTCTTAAATGGATATCTTGAGGAAGATATCTATATGGAACAACCGCTAGGTTTCACATCCAGTGATGATGATCACAAGGTTTGCAAGCTGCAAAGGTCCATATATGGACTTAAGCAAGCATCTCGAAGCTTGAATACTTATTTTAATGATGTGATCAAATTATTTAGTTTCATCAAAAATGAGGAGAAGCCATGTATCTTCAAAAAGGTCAGTGAGAGCACTGTTGTCTTCCTCGTATTGTATGTAGATGACATCCTCCTTATTAGGAATGATATTTTCATGTTGACCACAGTTAAAATATGGTTATCAAAAGAATTCTCCATGAAAGACCTAGGAGAAGCATCCTTTATTCTGAAAATTAAGGTCTATAGAGATAGACCGAATAGGATGCTAGGACTTTCACAAAAGATGTACATAGAGGAAGTGCTAAAGAGGTTTAGCATGAAAAACTCTAAGAGGAGTTTGGTACCCTTCAGACATGGCATTCATCATTTTAAGAAGATGTGTCCTAGCACACCTAAGGAAATAGAATGCATGAGCAAGATTCCTTATGCTTCAGCAATAGAGAGCCTCATGAATGCCATGTACACGACCTAATATAGCCCATGCTGTGAGTGTCATGAGCAGATATTAGTTGAATCTAGGTGAAGAATATGACTTCTGTAAAATGTATCCTTAAGTACTTAAGAAGAACTAAGGATATGTTGTTGGTCTTTGGTAATGAAAAACTCTAAGTTCAGGGATATACAGACTTGGACTTTATGTCCGATGTTGATAATCGAAAGTCGACATCTGCAAGTCTATTTTTGTGCAATGGTGGAGCTGTCAGTTGAAAAAGTTTCAAGCAGACAGTAATAGAAGATTTCACTATGGAAGCAGAATACATCGCTATGTCAGAAGCTGCAAAGAAGGCATTCTGATATAAGAAGTTTGCCATGAAGATTGGAGTGATGCCATCAGATGTCATTCCTCTGTACTGCGACAATAATGGCTCCATAGCCCTTGCTAAGGAGCCAAGGTCTCACCAGAAATTCAAGCATATCGAGTAGCGATACCACCTCATCCATGATTATCTCGAGAAGGATTACGTCAAGATCAAGAGAGTCGACTCTGCAGATAATGCGGTGGATCCGCTTACAAAGCCGTTGGATCAGTAGAAGATTGAAGGCCATCTTGAGAAGATGGGACTTAGATTTGTAGCCAATTGACTTTAGGTCAAGTGGGAGTTTGTTAGATATGTGTGCCCTAGAAGTCAGAATTGGCTGATACTTATAATACACTTCTAGTGGCAAAATTATAATTTTAACTATAAATAATAAAATGAATTATTTTCTATCATATATGTGTATTTAATGTCTGTGATACATCCCTTGAGTTAATGATAATGATAATTCTTATTTTCAAGAGTTGAAAATTTAAGATAAGAATTTTCATTATTAACTCATAAAATGCTCCTGACCGTAGGATCATCATGAGGATGGTGATTAATCTGCAAGATTAGTGTACAATCGCTTCTTTATAGTATATGAGTCTTGAGTCTATGGTGTAGAGACACCAGAGTGAGAGTATAGGTACTCGTTAGAGAATGAGGGCACTGAGCCTGACCATCTCAAGCAGTCATAAGGAAGTCTACCTTCTCATCGATGATTGACTCGAATCTGTAGTGGTGTGTCTGGTTCTTTAACCTGAGGTGCATCGGTAGTTCACCTTGAGGGTGTTATAGTTTGACTATACCATGACTCAATCTCCTAGCCATTCGAAATCCTGAGGTGTATGTTGGCTATAGCATGTTCATTATAGGAATTGGATAGCACCAAGATAGAATCTATCTACCTTGGTGGATGAGGAGCAGCCCTATGATGATCATGAGAATCAAGTTCATAAATCCATGATCAATGCAGATAGTGAAATAATAGAAAGAGTTTCTATTGAGGTCTTCACATCGAACTTGAATTGAATGATTAAATCATATGATAGAAATTAGGATTTGATGAGATCACCTTAACCCTAATCTGATCGAGGCTCAAGATAGAAGAACTTAATCACACAAGTAGCTGCACCGAGAGGTTCATTTTTAGTTTTGATGGGTTGCCACCATATACTTCTAGGTGTCACTGGTGGATTTTGGGAGCAATTAGAATAATTTAGATGATCGATCATTCCAGTTGTCTGAAACAGAAGAGTTCTGATCCATCGAAAGAAGTTTTGATGATGTCAATGATGGAGATCACGATATATCCCATTACTATACAGAACTGAACATAACTAGATCATACAAATAAGGATTTAGATTTGGATATCATCAATTGGACTGACCTAGTTTAATTGATTTGAATTAGATTTAATTCGGCTCAGGAAAATCGTGCTAGCACATGTTTGAGCCTAACATTCTTCTTTTTTTTTTTTTCTATCATTAAAAGTTATCTCGATTGAGCCAAATGAGTTTGTGCTCACTCAGGTATCTTTACCTAGTCTGACTGAAGCTTGTTCAAGTCAGAAAAGGATTGTCTTAATTTATGAGATAAATTTGAGACAACACCTGCCATTTTTCATCACCTGCTAATTCTTGTCCTTTGACTTTGGTCAAACGTTGGCCTTTGACCCTTGGGCATCTGCCCATATATCATGTACTTATTGGAGAGCAGATAGGGGCTTGTCCCCTCTCTAAAATTTAGAAAGGAGGGGGTGCACGCCTAGGATGGCCTGTGCCCATGGATAGGGATGCCTGGAGTCCCATACGGATGGGACTGAAGGGAAATCCTGATTTTTCGGTCCAGGTTCGTTCAGATCTGATCAGATCAAGAGATATATTTCAAAAATTTTTCTCTTGATCCCAATCAGATCTTGATATGTTTCAGATCTGATTCTAATTATTTTAATAAAATAAAATTAAAAGATAAATTAAATCAAATTTAATTTACCTGATCTGGGTAATCCTATTACCCTGTTGATGATCCTGTTTGCAGCGGAAGGTTCTGGATCTTAGCCACGCAAGCACCTAGCCTCTACCGGTATCCACTCAGGTTGGATCTAGAGATCCTCTTCTTCTCTATCACTTCCTCCAAAAATTAGATCTGGATCTGATCTGGAGGATCTTCAAAACTCTTTTTGAAGATCAGCAGTCATCCTTTGCAGCAGCGCAGCCTTCTTGCTTTTGATCGCCTTTCTTTGATCTGAATCGCACCAACCAATGTCCAAAACTCCTTTTGGACGTGGAGAGCAAGGGGAGAAGAGACTATGGCATGGAGAAGGAGGGGAGAGGCAGCCTTGGGGCATGGAGAAACTATGATCTCATCATATCTCTAATCTGAGTTGGGTACAGGGTCTTATTTATAGACTAGCTGTGATCCAACTCCTCTTCTTTCCAACCAATCACAACCCTTTGTGAAATCAGATCTAAATCTGATTGGTGGGAATAGAGTCCCCTGGATTCCTCCTTAGAGGGCGCCTAAGACCAGTCAAAGTTGGTTCTTAGAAGAACTCTAATTGGAATCCAAAAAGGAGATGGAGTCCTTGTCCAACAAGGACTCCTAGGCGCCTCCAACTTGGGCACACGCCTAGGGTGGCGTGTGCCCTTCTCCTTGCTAGGTTCTGGTAGGGGGACAGGCCCCCACCAGCTCTCGAATAGGTGCATGATATGTGGTCAAAAGTCAAAGTATGAATGGTCAATGTTTGACCAGTCAAAGGTAGACTTTTGACCAAAGTCAAAGAACAAGAAATGGCAGGTGACCAAAAATGGCAGGTAATGTCTTATAAAATAAGACAACCTATTCTGACTTGGACAACCTCCAGTCAGACCATATGAAGGCCTCTGATTGAGCACAAACTCCTTTGGCTCAGACAGGACAACTTATTTATGATAGCAAAAGAAGAACGTTAGGTTCAATCGAGTGCTAGCACGATTTCCTTGAACCTAATTGAATCTCATTCAGATCAATTGAACTAGATCAGTTCAATTGATGATCACCAGATTCAAACCCTTATTTGTGTGACCCAGTTAGGTTCAGTTCTGTATGGTAATGGGATATGTCATGATCTCTATCATCGACATCATCGAAACTCCTTTCGATGGATCAAAACTCTTCTGATTCGAACAGCTAGAATGATCGATCATCTAAATCATTCTAATTGCTCCCAAAATCCACCAGTGACACCTAGCAGTATATGGTGGCAACCCATCAGAGCTGAATGTGAACCTCTTGGTGCAGCTACCTGTGTGATTCAGTTTTTCTATCTTGAGCCTCGATCAGATTAGGGTTAAGGTGAACTCGTCAAACCCTTGTCTCTGTCATATGATGCAATCATTCGATTCGAGTCCAATGTGAAAATCTGAATAGAAACTCTTTCTATTATTTCACTCTATCATGGCCATGGATTTCTGAACTTGATTCTCATGATCATCATAGGGCTACTCCTCTACCACCGAGGTAGATAGATTCCATCTTGATGCAATCCAGTTCCTACAATGAACATATCATAGCCAACATACACCTCAGGGTTCCATATGGCTAGGAGACCGAGTAATGGTGTAGTTAAACTATAACACCCTCAAGGTGAACTATCGATGCATCTCAGGTCAAAGAACCAGACACACTACTGCAGCATCGAGTCAGTCATTAACGAGAAGGTAGACTCCCTAATGACTACTCGAGGTGGTCACGCTCAGTGCCCTCGTTCTCTAATGAGTACCTATACTCTCGCTCCGGTGTCTCCACACCGTAGACTCAAGACTCATCTACTAAAAAAAGCGATTGTACACCAACCTTCCGGATCAATCACCATCCTCGTGATGATCCTATGGTCAGGAGCAATTTATGAGTTAATAATGATTATTCATGTCTTAAATTTTCAACTCTTGAAAATATGAATTATCATTAACATTAACTCAAAGGATGTATCACAGACACTAAATACACATATGTGATAGAAAATAACCCATTTATTGCTTTTAGTCAAAATTATAATTTTGCCCCTAGAAGTGTATTACAAGTGTCAGCCAATTCTGGCTTCTAGGGCACATATATCTAACAGGAACTCCAGGTTGTTTCTTAGATTCAAACTAGGTGACCCTCATCTATAGACTTTGACTAGTCTTAGGTGCCACCTAAGGATGAATATATGGATCTCTCATCTAATTGGATCAGGTGATGTCATCCCATCAATCAGATTTAGGTCTGATTGCACGAAGCAACGTGATTGGTCGGTGTGATGTGGCACTGCATGGCACAGCAGGATCTATATAAAGACCTATCTACGCCCACTTTTCATAGACTCCTCTCCTAGCCATGCCCCAAGACTGTCCCTCTCCCTTCTCCATGCCACCTTTAGGCCATCTCCCTCCTCTCCATGCCCAAGGATAGTTGGACTTCAGATTAGTATGATTCAAGCATGAAAAGGCTGATGAGAAAGAAAATAGGCAGCATCGCTGCAGAGACGACTGCTGATCTTCAGAAGAAGTTTTAAAGATCCTCCAAATTAGATTTAGATCTAATTTTTAAAAAAAAGAAAGAAAAAAAAAGATCTTTAGATCCAGCCTGAGTGGATACCGATAGAGGCCAGACGCTTACGTGGCTAGATCCAGAACCTCAGGCTATCAGCAGATCATCAATGGGTAATCAGATTACCCATATCAAGATAAAACTAATTTAGATTTAATTTAATTTAATTTTTTTATTTATTAGATCATAAAATTAGATTTGAAAAATGTTTGATCTGATTAGGATCTAAGAGAAAATTTTTGAAATGTCTCTCGATCCAATCAGATCTGAACGAACCTGACCCCCGAAAAATTCAGAATTTTTCTTCAACTGGTATCAAAGCCAGGTTCTTATAGAATTTATTTAGATTTTATTTAATCTAATAAATTATTAATTTTAGATATCACATGAGATGTAATTAGATCTAAAATCAAAAAATTAGAAAATTAAAATTAATTAATCTAGATCTAAATTGTATGAGATACATGACTAGACTAGGAATAGAACAGTTCTATGTATAGTCTAGTATAATTATAATTTTTATTTAATTAAATATAATTTTTAGATATATTTATTTACCATTTTTTGATCTT
>QRFJ01001906.1:138823-289627 GCA_006176705.1 Cocos nucifera
TGATGTGGCACTGCATGGCACAGCAGGATCTATATAAAGACCTATCTACGCCCACTTTTCATAGACTCCTCTCCTAGCCATGCCCCAAGACTGTCCCTCTCCCTTCTCCATGCCACCTTTAGGCCATCTCCCTCCTCTCCATGCCCAAGGATAGTTGGACTTCAGATTAGTATGATTCAAGCATGAAAAGGCTGATGAGAAAGAAAATAGGCAGCATCGCTGCAGAGACGACTGCTGATCTTCAGAAGAAGTTTTAAAGATCCTCCAAATTAGATTTAGATCTAATTTTTAAAAAAAAGAAAGAAAAAAAAAGATCTTTAGATCCAGCCTGAGTGGATACCGATAGAGGCCAGACGCTTACGTGGCTAGATCCAGAACCTCAGGCTATCAGCAGATCATCAATGGGTAATCAGATTACCCATATCAAGATAAAACTAATTTAGATTTAATTTAATTTAATTTTTTTATTTATTAGATCATAAAATTAGATTTGAAAAATGTTTGATCTGATTAGGATCTAAGAGAAAATTTTTGAAATGTCTCTCGATCCAATCAGATCTGAACGAACCTGACCCCCGAAAAATTCAGAATTTTTCTTCAACTGGTATCAAAGCCAGGTTCTTATAGAATTTATTTAGATTTTATTTAATCTAATAAATTATTAATTTTAGATATCACATGAGATGTAATTAGATCTAAAATCAAAAAATTAGAAAATTAAAATTAATTAATCTAGATCTAAATTGTATGAGATACATGACTAGACTAGGAATAGAACAGTTCTATGTATAGTCTAGTATAATTATAATTTTTATTTAATTAAATATAATTTTTAGATATATTTATTTACCATTTTTTGATCTTATAAATGTTATAATCAGATTTAAAAATAGAAAATAAATTAAATTTATTCATATGAGATATGATAGTTGCATGTTTGGACTAGTTGTAGAATAGTTGTACAAATAAGTCTAGATTAAATTTTATTTGATATGATGAAATTTAAATTTAATGTTTTAGATGATTATGAGATAATTTAGATCTAAAAAATATGCATGATATGATACTTGAGATGTATGCAAAATATATTTTAATTAGATTAATTTTTTATATAAGATATATGCTTAGATCTAATTAGTTTTTATAGATTAGTTGTATTTCTGATTAAGACATTCTCCTTGGCCGTCCGATCATAAGAACAAAGTAGGATTTAAAGACCCTCTCCTTTCATTCGATGGGGTGTTCTTATGATGTGTAGGGATGCTACGCGTTCGTCCTTAATCAGAAGTTGAAAAACTTACTTTCTGTAAAACCCTAGATCCTAAAATCCTAGGATCTTATTTACATGTTTTGTTTATAAACCCTAAACTTAATTAAGAATTAAGATTATAAAATATATTAGGTCTAAAATTGAAAATTTTTAGATCTAAGATATGTTCATAAAATTGGGTTCGGGACTTGGGTAGCTCAATTAGGTCTAAGCGGTTGATCAAACCGAATCAAGAGTTGGTTAGATGGGATCAATAATGCTTAAATTGACCAGCCTAATAGGATTAAGTCTGGGTCAAGATCGAGTCACGTGAGTGACGATCAAGCAAGACCTAATTAGGCTCAGAGGTTAGAGTCTGGATTGTAGGCTAACCCAATTGGTTCTGGCTCAATAATTTGGTGTCTAAGGTAAGTTTGGCACATACGACCGACTGATTTTTAATTGGAAGCTACTCGACTCTGAATGCATTCTTGTACGAGTTAATGGCATATTCCTTCCACCGATCTCACTTACCTGGCCATATCTGTTGACACAGTTCTGATCTGAGGTGGTCAATAATCCGAGCTAACCCATGCCACTAGGTTAGTCATAATTGTTATGACTATGTCAAGTCTAGTTTAATGAGACCTGAATCAATTCTCCCTAAGAAAAGATTAAGTCTGAGGTCTTCCACCATTGTAGATGTGCGGGCCCTTCCCGGAGGTTGATTGTTCTCGACGGTTGGATACAGTGGCTCAGTTGCACCAAAAAGATGCAACCATGTCTATTAGGCATTGGATGCTATGGGCTGGAGGATGAGTTGGGCTCAATATTCGGATACGGTGAGAGACTCAATTAGGAAATCCAGTCTGTGCAAATGGTGGGTCTGACTTAACTAAGGAGTGGATCAAATATTCTGGATATGGTGAGATTCATGAATTAGAGATCAAGTTTGGGTGCACCATGATTAGAGAATCATTGAACAAGAGTTGTTCACTCATTGGCTAACCCATCACCAATAACTGTTAGGTGAGGTGATGAGTCAGTTGGTGAGACCGCACCACCCACTAGAAATCATTAATCATGGAGATTTTTGCATCTCTACAGAGGAGAGTGTAGGGATCCAAGAAAATAGTGGAGAGCTAATTTGTTTAAAAATAAAATTTCTAAATAAATTGGTCAAGTCATAATTACAGTATCTAACTAGAATCTTTGACTCTCTATAGGAAAAATGTCTGCATCCAACCCATTAGCACGTATCCTGGACACACATAGACTGACCGGACCCAATTATAAAGATTGGCTCAGGAACTACAAAATTATTTTGGGTTCCGAGAAGTTAACCCATGTATTGGACCAGGACCCTCCCACCTTACCAGCCCGTCCATCCACTGAACAGAGAGCGTCTCTGAAAAATGGATAGACGAAGATAATAAGGCCAGATATTACATGTTGGGCTCGATGTCTGATGAGCTCCAGCACCAACATGAAGATATCGGGACTGCTCGCCAAATGTTGGCTCACCTACAGGAGATGTTTGGTGAACAGAGTCGCGCAGCCAAAGTATCAAGTCACGAAATGACTTTTTAAGGCTAAGATGCATGATGGGCAGTCAGTCCAAGATCACTGTCTGATGATGATCAAGGACATTTGGAAGAGCTTGAGAAGCTCGGTGTGAAGTTAGACTTGAATCTGCAGAATGATATTATTCTGCAATCCTTGACTGATGCATATGGGCAATTCATCATGAATTACCACATGCATAAACTTCAAAATTCCTTGGCCGAATTAATGAATATGCTGGTTACCGCTGAGCTTTCTATGAAAGGTTCTAAAGGCTCAGTTCTTGCTATGGAACGGACTTCTTCCAAAAGAAAGTCTTATGGAAAGAAAAAGAAGTCTGTGAAAAAGCAAGAAGGTGGAAGGAGGAAAGAAGAAGAAAGGCAGAGCCGAAGAAAGAAGGCCGATGTCAAAGAAAAGTGTTTCCATTGCAACAGCGATGGCCATTGGAAGCGGAACTGCCCTACTTACCTGGCCACCCTGAAGAACAAGAAGGAAGGTCCTTCTGGAGGTATGCTCGTTATTGAGTCTAACCTTACGGATTTCTTCTGCATCCAGTTGGGTGCTTGACTCTGGTTCTAGTGCTCATCTGTGCACTTCTATGCAGGGATCTTGAGGATAGCAGGAGGCTGAGGGATGGAGACATGATCCTACGCATCGGTAATGGAGCAAGAGTTGCTGCAGTAGCCGTGGGAACATACCCTCTTCGATTACCATCTGGTTTAGACTTAGTTTTGAAAGACTGTTATTATGTGCCTGCAGCTAGCAGGGAATTTGATTTCTGTTTCATGCTTAGCACTAGAAGGCTATGTGATTACCTTCTTTAAGGACCATTGTAACATTCTTTATGAAAGAAATAAAATTGCAAATGGTTTTCTTATTAATGGTCTTTATCAGCTACATATTGATGTACCTATGTTCTAACTATCGAGCAAAACGTGAATGCCAAATCAAACGACCTAGGGATAGTCCAAACGATAGATATCTATGGCACCTGAGATTAGGTCATATAGCAGAAGATAGGATCAACAAATTGGAGAAAAATGGGCTATTGAGTCCATTGACTTTCGAGTCATATCCAACTTGTGAATCTTGTCTTCAAGGCAAAATGACTAAACTCCCTTTTGTTGGACATGGGGAGAGGGCCACAGATCTCCTTGCCCTAGTACATACTGATGTGTGCGGCCCATTTGATGTGCCGGCTAGAGGCAATTTTGTCTACTTCATTACCTTTACCGATGATCTGTCTAGGTATGGGTATGTGTATCTTATGAGACACAAGTCTGAAGCTTTTGAAAAGTTCAAAGAATTCAGACATGAAGTAGAAAAACAAACTGGAAAAACCCATTAAGGTTCTTCGATCAGATCGAGGAGGTGAATACCTTAGCCAGAAAATTCCTAGACTATCTCAAGAAAAATGGCATAGTCTCTCAATGGACTCCACCAGGAACACCTCAACTCAACGGAGTTTCAGAATGGAGAAATCGGACTCTATTGGATATGGTTCGATCCATGATGAGCTTCACAGACCTCCCTGATTTTCTTTGGGGATATTCATTGTTAACTTCAATTTATCTACTGAATAGGGTTCCCTCTAAAACCGTTCCTACCACACCGTATGAGATATGGCACGGTAAGAAACCAAGTCTGAGTCATCTCAGAATTTGGGGTTGTCCGGCTCATGTCAAAAGACAACAAGCGGACAAGTTAGAGTTTAGGTCCTTCAGAGCTCGATTCATAGGATATCCTAAAGAGTCATTAGGATACTATTTCTACATTCCAGAAGACCACAATGTGATTGTGAGTCGACATGCCATCTTTCTTGAAAAATAGTTTATTCAAGATAGCGGCATTGGAAAGCAGATTAAGCTTGATGAGAAAGTCTCACAAGTACAACGAGCTAAGGACCAATTGGAACCAAATCAGGTTGAGCCAATAAGAACACTACCTCCTCCACCTCGTAGATCGGAAAAGAGTTTTTCGTCCCCCTGAAAGATACTTAGGTATTATTTCAGAGGAAGTAGAGAAAATGTTCCTCGTAGGTAATGGTGCTCATGGTGATGATCCCAAAACCTACAATGAGGCGATATCAGATATCGACTCCGAGAAATGGCTAGAGGCAATGCAGTCAGAAATTGACTCGATGCACTCAAACCAAGTCTGGACCTTGGTAGATCCACCAGAAGGTATAGTACCTATTGGGTGTAAATGGATCTTCAAGAGAAAGATTGGTGCAGATGAGAAATGTGGAGACATTCAAGGCTAGACTAGTGGCAAAAGGTTATAGTCAATGCGAAGGCATTGACTATCAGGATACCTTTTTCGCCAGTAGCTATGCTAAAATCCATCCGCACATTGCTTGCCGTTGCAGCCTATTTCGATTATGAAATATGGCAAATGGACGTAAAAATGGCATTCTTAAATGGATATCTTGAGGAAGATATCTATATGGAACAGCCGCTAGGATTTTCACATCCAGTGATACTGATCACAAGGTTTGCAAGCTATAAAGATCCATATATGGACTTAAGCAAGCATCTTGGAGCTGGAATACTCGTTTTAATGATGTGATCAAATTATTTGATTTCATCAAAAATAAGGAGGAGCCATATGTCTTCAAAAAGATTAGTGGGAGCACTGTTATCTTCCTTGTATTGTATGTGGATGACATCCTCCTTATTGAAAATGATATTCTCATGTTGACCATAGTTAAAATGTGGTTATCAAAAGAATTCTCCATGAAAGACCTAGGAGAAGCATCCTTTATTTTGAGAATTAAGGTCTATAGAGATAGACTGAATAGGATGCTAGGACTTTCATAGAAGATGTACATAGAGAAAGTGCTAAAGAGGTTTAGCATGGAAAACTCTAAGAGGGGTTTGGTATTCTTCAGACATGGCATTCATCTTTTCAAGAAGATTTGCCCTAGCACATCTGAGGAAATAGAATGCATGAGTAAGATTTCTTATGCTTCAGCAATAGAGAGCCTCATGTATGCCATGTACACGACCTGATATAGCCCATGCTGTGAGTGTCACGAGCAGATATCAGTCGAATCCAGATGAAGAACACTGGACTTCTATGAAATGTATCCTTAAGTACCTGAGAAGAACTGAGGATATGTTGTTGGTTTTTAGTAATGGAGAACTCCAAGTCCAGGGATATACAGACTCGGACTTTATGTCCGATGTAGATGATCGAAAGTCGATATCTGAAAGTCTATTTTTATGCAATGGTGGAGCTGTCAGTTGAAAAAGTTTCAAGCAGACAGTGATAGCAGATTCCACCATGGAAGCAGAATACATCGCTACATCAAAAGCTACAAAGGAGGCATTCTGGTACTAGAAGTTTGCCATGAAGATCAGAGTGATGCCATCAGATGCCATTCCTCTATATTACAACAACAATGGTGCCATAGCCCTTGCTAAGGAGCTGAGGTCTCACCAAAAATTCAAGCACATCGAGTGGCGATACCACCTCATCCGCGATTTCTTCGAGAAGGGTTATGTCGAGGTCAAAAGAGTCGACTCCGTAGGCAATGCGGCAGACCTACTTATAAAGCTGTTGGGCCAGTAGAAGATCGAAGCCCACCTTGAGAAGATGGGACTTAGATTTGTTGCCAATTGGCTTTAGGTCAAGTGGGAGTTTGTTAGATATGTATGCCCTAGAAGCCAGAATTGGATGATACTTGTAATACACTTCTAGGGATAAAATTATAATTTTGATTATAAGTAATAAAATGGGTTATTTTCTATCATATATGTATATTTAGTGTCTATGATACATCCCTTGAGTTAATGGTAATGATAATTCTTATTTTTAAGAGTTGAAAATTTAAGACAAGAATTTTCATTATTAACTCATAAAATGCTCCTGACCGTAGGATCATCATGAGGATGGTGATTGATCCGGAAGGTTAGTGTACAATCGCTTCTTTATAATAGATGAGTCTTGAGTCTATGGTGTAGAGACATCGGAGCGAGAGTATAGATACTCATTAGAGAACGAGGGCACTGAGCGTGACCACCTCGAGTAGTCATAAGGAAGTCTACCTTCTCATTAATGACTGACTCAAAGCTGCAGTGGTGTGTCTGGTTTTTTGATCTAAGGTGCATTGGCAGTTTATCTTGAGGATGTTATAGTTTGACTACACCTTGACTTGATCTCCTAGCCATTCAAAATCCTGAGGTGTATGTTGGCTATAGCATGTTCATTGTAGGAATTGTATAGCACCAAGATGGAATCTATCTACCTTGGTGGATGAGGAGCAGACCTATGATGATTATGAGAATCAAGTCCATAAGCCCATTGCCATGGCATAGAGTGAAATAATAGAAAGAGTTTCTATTAAGGTCTTCACATCGGACTTGAATCGAATGATTAAATTATATGATAGAAATTAGGGTTTGACGAGATCACCTTAACCCTAATCTGATCGGGGCTCAAGATAGAAGAACTTAATCACACAAGTAGCTGCACCGAGAGGTTCATTTTCAATTTTGATGGGTTGCCACCATATACTACTAGGTGTCACTAATCGATTTTGGGAGTAATTAGAATGATTTAGATGATCGATCATTCTAGTTGTCTGAATTAGAAGAGTTCTGATCTATCCAAAGAAGTTTCGATGATGTCAATGATGGAGATCATGACATATCCCATTACCATACAAAACTGAACCTAACTGGGTCACACAAATAAGGATTTGGATCTGGATATCATCAATTAGACTAATCTAGTTCAATTGATTTGAATTATATTCAATTAGGTTCAAGGAAATCGTGCTAGCACATGATTAAGCCTAACATTCTTCTTTATTTTTCTATCATTAAAAATTATCTCGACTGAGCCAAATGAGTTTGTGCTCACTCAGGTACCTTTACCTTATCTGATTGGAGCTTGTCCAAGTTAGAAAAGGGTTGTCTTAATTTATGAGATAAATTTGAGACAATACCTGCCATTATCCATCATCTGCTAATTCTTGTCCTTTGACTTTGGTCAAACATTGACCTTTGATCCTTGGACATCTGTCCATATGTCATGCACTTATTGAAGAGTAGATAGGGGCTTGTCCCCTCCCTAGAATTTGGAAAGGAGGGGGTGCATGCCTAGGATGGCGTGCGCCCATGGATAGGGATGTCTGGAGTCCCATACGGATGGGACTCCAGATTGTTTCTTGGATTCAAACTAGGTGACCCTCATCTATAGACTTTGACCAGTCTTAGGCGCCATCTAAGGATAAATCTATAGGTCTCTCATCTAATTGGATCAGATGATGTCATCCCATCAATCGAATTTTGATCTGATTGCATGAAGCAACGTGATTGGTCGGGATGATGTGGCACTGCATGGCGCAGTAGGGTCTATATAAAGACCTGTTTGCACCTACTTTTCATAGACTCCTCTCTTAGCCACACCTCAAGGTTGTCCCTCTCCCTTCTCCACACCACCTTCAGGCCATCTCTCTCCTCTCCATGCCCAAGGATAGTTGGGCTTTAGATTAGTGCGATTCAAGCAAGAAAAGGCTGACGAGAAATGAAAAAGGCAGCACTACTGCAGAGACGACTGTTGATCTTTAGAAGAAGTTTTGAAGATCCTTTAAATCAGATCCAAATCTAATTTTTGAAAAAAAGAAAGTGAAGGAGAAGATCTCTAGATCCAGCCCAAGTGGATATCGATAGAGGTCTGGTGCTTGCACGGCTAGATCCAGAACCTCAGGCTATCAGCAGATCATCAATGGGTAATCGGATTACCCATATCAAAGTAAAACTAATTTAGATTTAATTTAATTTAATTTTTTTATTTATTAGATCTTAAAATTAGATCTGAAAAATATCAGATCTAATTAGGATCTATGAGAAAATTTTTGAAATATGCCTCTCGATCCAAGCAGATCTAAACAAACCTGACCCCCGAGAAATTTAGGATTTTCCTTCATAATGTTCTCCTTCTACTATCATTAAAAGTTATCTCAACTGAGCCAAATATATTTATGCTCACTTAGGTACCTTTACTTGGTCTAACTAGAGCTTGTCTAGGTCAAAAAAGGGTCGTCTTAATTTATGAGATAAATTTTAGACAATACCTGCCATTTTCTGTCACCTGCTAATTCTTGTCTTTTGACTTTGGTCAAACATTGACATTTGACACTTAGACATCTGCCTATGTGTCATACACCCGTAGGAGAGTAGATAGAGGGGGTGCATGCCTAGGTAGGAATGCACCCAAGGATAGGGACTCCTGGAGTCCCATATAGATGGGACTCCAGGTAGCTTCTTAGAATCAACTTAGGAGGCGCCAAGGGACTCTGCTTTGATCAGTCGTGGTGCCACCTAGGGATGATTTAAGGGGGCACTTATCTGATTGGATCAGATGATGTCATCCCACCAATCAGATTTAGATCTGATTGTATGAAGCAACATGATTGGCCGGGATGATGTGGCACTGCATGGCACAGCAGGGTCTATAAAAACCTTATCTACGCCTAGCTTTGAATAAAATTACCCATAGCCCATGCCACAAGGCTGCCCCTCTCCCTCCTCCATGCCATTTTTAGGTCCCCTCTCTCCTCTCCACATCCAACAAGATTTGGGCTCCAGTTTGTTGCGATCCAGGCAAGAGAAAGGTGACGAAAAAGGAAGAAGGCAGCACTGCTGCAAGAGACGATTCTAGATCTTCAAAAAGAGTTTTGAAGATCTTCTAAATCAGATCTAGATCTAATATTTGGAGAGGTGATAAAGAAGAAGAAAATCTTCAGATCCAACCTGAGTGGATATCGGTAGAGGTCAGGCACTTGCGTGGCTAGATCCAGATCTTCAGAAAATCAGCAGGATCATCACTGGGTAATCCGATTACCCAATAACAAGGTACAAAATTAAATCAGATTTAACTTATTTTTTATTTTTATTTATTAGATCTATAAAATTAAATTTAAAATATCTTAAATCTAATCTATATTTGAAAGAAAAATTTTTGAAATATCTCTCTTGATCCAATCAGATCTGAATGAACCTGACCCAGAAAATCTAAATTTTCTCTTCAACTGGTATCAGAGCCAGGTTCTAATAAACTATTTAGATTTAATTTAAATTTATTTTTGATCTAATAATTAGATGATTTCAAATGTGACATGAGATATGATTAGATCTAAAATTAAAAAAATTAAAATTAAATAATTTAGATCTATGTTTTACAAGATGCATGACTAGTTGTAAAATAGAATTATTCTATACATAATCTTGCATGATCATAATTTAATTTAATTAAATCATAATTTTAGATCTATTTATTTACTATTTTTTAATGATATTATAAATATTATAATAACATCTAAAAAATAGTAAATAAAAATTATTTAATTTTTGGTATCATATGAGATATGATTGATGCATGTCTAGACTAGTTGTAGAATAGTTCTACATAATTATCTAGATTAGAATTTATTTTGATAGATCAATTTAAATCTAATTTTTTAGATTATTATGAGAATAATTTAGATCTAAAAATATGCATGATTGATACATGAGATGTATGCAAAATATGCCATGATTAGATCTAATTTTTATATATGAGATATATGATATAGATCTAAAACTAGTTTTGTAGTATTTATATTTTCCTGATTAAGGCATTCCTCTTGGCCGTCCGGTCATAAGAACAAAGAAGGGTTTAAAGGCCCTCTCTTCCATTCCGATGGGGTGTTCTTATGATGTGTAGGGGTGCTGCGCATGTTCGTCCTTAATCAAAAATCCAAAACTTACTTTCTGCAAAACCCTAGATCCTGAAACCCTAGGATTTTATTGTGCATATTTTGTTTATGAACCCTACTTAATTAAGAATTAAGATTATGAAATATTAATTAGGTCTAAAATTGAGAATTTCAGATCTAAGACATATTCATAATACTGGGTTCGGGCTTGGGTAGCTCAATTAGGTCTAAGCGGTTGATCAAACCGAATCAAGAGTTGGTTAGATGGGATCAACAATGCTTAAATTGACCAGCCTAATAGGATTAAGTCTGGGTCAAGATCGAGTCACACGATCAAGCAAGACCTAATTAGGCTCAGAGGTTAGAGTCTGGATTGTAGGCTAACCCAATTGGTTCTGGCTCAATAATTTGGTGTCTAAGGTAAGTTTGGCACATACGATCGACTGGTTTTTAATTGGGAGCTACTCGACTGAATGCGTTCTTGTACGAGTTAATGGCATATTCCTTCCATCGATCTCACTTACCTGGCCATATCTCTGTTGACACAGTTCTGATTCTGAGGTGGTCAATAATCCGAGCTAACCCATGCCACTAGGTTAGTCATAATTGTTATGACTATGACAAGTCTAGTTTAATGAGACCTGAATCAAAATCTTTCCCTAAGAAAAGATTAAGTCTGAGGTCTTCCACCATTTATAGATGTGCGGGCCCTTCCTCGGGGTTGATTGTTCTCGACTGGATACAGTGGCTCAGTTGCACCGAGAAGATGCAACCATGTCTATTAGGCATTGGATGCTATGGGCTGGAGGATGAGTTGGGCTCAATATTTTGGATACGGTGAGAGACTCAATTAGGAATCCAGTCTATGCAAATGGTGGGTCTGACTTAACTAAGGAGTGGATCAATATTTTGGATACGGTGAGATTCATGAATTAGAGACCAAGTTTGGGTGCACCATGATTAGAGAATCATTGAACAAGAGTTGTTCACTCATTGGCTAACCCATCACCAATAACTGTTAGGTGAGGTGATGAGTCAGTTGGTGAGACCGCACCACCCACTAGAAATCATTAATCGTGGAGATTTTTGCATCTCTACAGAGGGAGTGTAGGGATCCAAGAAAATAGTGGAAAGCTAATTTATTTAAAAATAAAATTTCTAAATAAATTGGTCAAGTCATAATTATAATATCTAACTAGAATCTTTGACTCTCTATAGAAAAATGTCTGCGTCCAACCCATTAGCACGTATCCTGGACACACATAGACTGATCGGACCCAATTATAAAGATTGGCTCAGGAAACTACAAAATCATTTTGGATTTTGAGAAGTTAACCCATGTATTGGACCAGGACCCTCCCACCTTACCAGCCCATCCATCCGCTGAACAGAGAGCATCTCTGAAAAAATGGATAGACGAAGATAATAAGGCCAGATATTACATGTTGGGCTCGATGTCTGATGAGCTCCAGTGCCAACATGAAGATATCAGGACTGCTCGCCAAATGTTGGCTCACCTGCAAGAGATGTTTGGTGAACAGAGTCATGCAGCCAAGTATCAAGTCACGAAATGACTTTTTAAGGCTAAGATGCGTGATGGGCAGTCAGTCCAAGATCACTGTCTGATGATGATCAAGGACTTGGAAGAGCTTGAGAAGCTCGGTGTGAAGTTAGACTTGGATCTGCAGAATGATATTATTCTGCAATCCTTGACTGATGCATATGGGCAATTCATCATGAATTACCACATGCATAAACTTCAAAATTCTTGGCCGAATTAATGAATATGCTGGTCACCGCTGAGCTTTCTATGAAAGGTTCTAAAGGCTCAGTTCTTGCTATGGAACGGACTTCTTCCAAAAGAAAGTCTTATGGAAAGAAAAAGAAGTCTGTGAAAAAGCAGAAGGTGGAAGAAGGAAAAGAAGAAAAAGACAGAGCTAAAGAAGAAGGCCGCTGTCAAAGGAAAAGTATTTTCATTGCAACAGCGATGGCCACTGGAAAGCAGAACTGCCCTACTTACCTGGCCACCCTGAAGAACAAGAAGGAGGCAGGTCCTTCTGGAGGTATGCTCGTTATTGAGTCTAACCTTACGGTTTCTTCTGCATCCAGTTGGGTGCTTGACTCTGGTTCTAGTGCTCATCTGTGCACTTCCATGCAGGGTCTTGAGGATAGCAGGAGGCTGAGGGATGGAGACATGATCCTACGCATCGGAAAATGGAGCAAGAGTTGCTGCAGTGGCCGTGGAAAACATACCCTCTTCGATTACCATCTGGTTTAGACTTAGTTTTGAAAGACTGTTATTATGTGCCTGCAGCTAGCAGGAATTTGATTTCTGTTTCATGCTTAGCACTAGAAGGCTATGTGATTACCTTCTTTAAGGACCATTGTAACATTCTTTATGAAAGAAATAAAATTGCAAATGGTTTTCTTATTAACGGATCTTTATCAGCTACATATTGATGTATCTATTTTTAACTATCGAGCAAAATGTGAATGCCATGAAATGACCTAGGGATAGTCCAAATGATAGGTATCTATGGCACCTGAGATTAGGTCATATAGCAGAAGATAGGATCAACAAATTGGAGAAAAATGGGCTATTGAGTCCATTGACTTTCGAGTCATATCCAACTTGTGAATCTTGTCTTCAAGGCAAAATGACTAAACTCCCTTTTGTAGGACATGGGGAAAGGGCCACAGATCTTCCTTGCCCTAGTACATACTGATGTGTGCGGCCCATTTGATGTGCCGGCTAGAGGCAATTTTGTCTACTTCATTAACCTTTACCGATGATCTATCTAGGTATGGGTATGTGTATCTTATGAGACACAAGTCTGAAGCTTTTGAAAAGTTCAAAGAATTCAGACATGAAGTAGAAAAAGCAAACTAAAAAACCCATTAAGGTTCTTCGATCAGATCGAGGAGGTGAATACCTTAGTCGGAAAATTCCTAGACTATCTCAAGAAAAATGGCATAGTCTCTCAATGGACTCCACCAGGAACACCTCAACTCAATGGAAATTTCAGAATGGAGAAATCGGACTCCTATTAGATATGGTTCGATCCATGATGAGCTTCACAGACCTTCCTGATTTTCTTTGGGGACACTCATTTGTTAACTTCAATATATCTACTGAATAGGGTTCCTTCTAAAATCGTTCCTACCACACCGTATGAGATATGGCATGGTAAGAAACCAAGTCTGAGTCATCTCAGAATTTGGGGTTGTCCGGCTCATGTCAAAAGACAACAAGCGGACAAGTTAGACTTTAGGTCCTTTAGAGCTCGATTTCATAGGATATCCTAAAGAGTCATTAGGATATTATTTCTACATTCCAGAAGATCACAATGTGATTGTGAGTCGACATGCCATCTTTCTTGAAAAATAGTTTATTCAAGATAGCGGCATTGGAAAGCAGATCAAGCTTCGATGAGAAAGTCTCACAAGAGCAACGAGCTAAGGACCAAATGGAACCAAATCAGGTTGAGCCAATACAATCACTACCTCCTCCACCTCGTAGATCGAAAAGAGTTTTCCATCCCCCTGAAGAGGTACTTAGGTATTATTTCAGAGGAAGTAGAGAAAATGTTCCTCGTAGGTAATGGGGTTCATGGTGATGATCCCAAAACCTATAATAACGAGGCGATATCAGATATCGACTCCTGAGAAATGGTTAGAGGCAATGAAGTCAGAAATTGACTCGATGCACTCAAACCAAGTCTGGACCTTGGTAGATCCACCAGAAGGTATAGTACCTATTGGGTGTAAATGGATCTTACAAGAGAAAGATTGGTGCAGATGAGAAATGTGGAGACATTCAAAGCTAGATTAGTGGCAAAAGGTTATAGTCAATGCGAAGGCATTGACTATCAGGATACCTTTTTCCCAGTAGCTATGCTAAAATCCATCCGCACATTGCTTGCTGTTGCAGCCTATTTCGATTATGAAATATGGCAAATGGACGTGAAAATGGCATTCTTAAATGGATATCTTGAGGAAGATATCTATATGGAACAGCCGCTAGGTTTCACATCCAGTGATACTGATCACAAGGTTATGCAAGCTGCAAAGGTCCATATATGGACTTAAGCAAGCATCTCGGAGCTGGAACACTCATTTTCAATGATGTGATCAAAATTATTTGGTTTCATCAAAAATGAAGAGGAACCATGTGTCTTCAAAAAGGTCAGTGGGAGCGCTGTTGTCTTCCTCGTATTGTACGTGGATGACATCCTCCTTATTGGGAATGATATTCCCATGTTGACCATAGTTAAAATATGGTTATCCTAAAGAATTCTCCATGAAAGACCTAGGAGAAGCATCCTTTATTCTAGGAATTAAGGTCTATAGAGATAGACCGAATAGGATGCTAGGACTTTCACAGAAGATGTACATAGAGGAAGTACTAAAGAGGTTTAGTATGGAAAACTCTAAGAGGGGATTAAGTACCCTTCAGACATGGCATTCATCTTTCCAAGAAGATGTGCCCTAGCACACCTGAGGAAATAGAACGCATGAGCAAGATCCCTTATGCTTCAGCAATAGGGAGCCTCATGTATGCCATGCTATGTACACGACCTGATATAGCCCATGCTGTGAGTGTCACAAGCAGATATCAGTCAAATCCAGGTGAAGAACACTGGACTTCTGTGAAATGTATCCTTAAGTACTTGAGAAGAACTAAGGATATGATGTTGGTCTTTGGTAATGGAGAACTCCAAGTCCAGGGATACACAGACTCGGATTTTATGTCCGATGTAGATGATCGAAAGTCGACATCTGGGAGTCTGTTTGTGTGCAATGGTGGTGCTGTCAGTTGGAAAGAGTTTCAAGCAAGACAGTGATAGCAGATTCCACCATGGAAGCAGAATATATCGCTGCATCAGAAGCTATGAAGGAAGGCATTCTGGTATAAGAAGTTTGCTGCAGAAGATTGGAGTAATGCCATCAGATGCCATTCCTCTATACTGCGACAACAATGGCGCCATAGCCCTTGCTAAGGAGCCGAGGTCTCACCAAGAAATTCCAAGCACATTGAGCGGCGATACCACCTCATCCGCGATTACCTCGAGAAGGGTTACGTCGAGGTCAAGAGAGTCGAACTCCGCAGATAATGTGGCAGACCCACTTACAAAGCCGTTGGGCCAGCAGAAGATCGAAGCCCACCTTGAGAAGATGGGACTTAGATTTGTAGCCAATTGGCTTTAGGACAAGTGGAAGATTGTTAGATATATGTGCCCTAGAAGCCAGAATTGGCTGACACTTGTAATACACTTCTAGGGGCAAAATTATAATTTTGACTATAAATAATAAAATGGGTTATTTTCTATCACATATGTGTATTTAGTGTCTGTGATACATCCTTTGAGTTAATGGTAATGATAATTCATATTTTCAAGAGTTGAAAATTTAAGACATGAATAATCATTATTAACTCATAAAATGCTTCCGACCATAGGATCATCACGAGGATGGTGATTGATCCAGAAGGTTGGTGTACAATCGCTTTTCTTTAGTAGATGAGTCTTGAGTCTATGGTGTAGAGACACCGAAGCGAGAGTATAGGTACTCGTTAGAGAATGAGGGCACTGAGCGTGACCACCTCGAGTAGTCATTAAGGAAGTCTACCTTCTCATCAATGACTGACTCGATGCTGCAGTGGTGTGTCTGGTTCTTTGACCTGAGGTGCATCGGTAGTTCACCTTGAGGGTGTTATAGTTTGACTACACCAATGACTCGGTCTCCTAGCCATTCAAAACCTGAGGTGTATGTTGGCTATAGCATGTTCATTGTAGGAATTGGATTGCATCAAGATGGAAATCTATCTACCTCGGTGGATGAGGAGCAGCCCTATGATGATCATGAGAATCAAGTCCATAAGCCCATGGCCATGGGCAGAGTGAAATAATAGAAAGAGTTTCTATTTAAGATTTTCACATCGGACTTGAATCGAATGATTAAATCATATGACAGAAATTAGGGTTTGACGAGTTCACCTTAACCCTAATCTGATCGGGGCTCAAGATAGAAGAACTTAATCACACAGGTAGCTGCACCAAGAGGTTCATTTTTAGTTCTGATGGGATTGCCACCATATACTGCTAGGTGTCACTGGTGGATTTTGGGAGCAATTAGAATGATTTAGATGATCGATCATTCTAGTTGTTCGAATCAGAAGAGTTCTGATCCATCGAAAGGAGTTTCGATGATGTCGATGATAGAGATCATGACATATCCCATTATCATATAGAACTGAACCTAACTGAATCACATAAATAAGGGTTTAGATTTGGATATCATTAATTGGACTAATCTAGTTCAATTGATTTGAATTAGATTCAATTAGGTTCAAGAAAATCGTGCTAGCACACGATTGAGCCTAATGTTCTCCTTCTACTATCATTAAAAGTTATCTCGACTGAGACAAATATGTTTGTGCTCACTCAGGTACCTTTACTTGGTCTGGCTGGAGCTTGTCCAGGTCAAAAAAGGATTGTCTTAATTTATGAGATAAATTTGAGACAACACCTACCATTTTCTGTCATCTGCTAATTCTTGTTTTTTGACTTTAGTCAAACATTGACCTTTGACACGTAGACATCTACCCATGCGTCATGCATTCATAGGAGAGTAGATAGAGGCTTTTCCCCTTGCTAGAAAATGAAAAGGAGGGGGTGCATGCCTAGGGAGTCGTGCGCCCATGGATAGGAATGCTTGGAGTCCAAAATAGATGGGACTCCAGGTTGCTTCTTGGAATCAACTTAGGAGGCTTCAAGGGACTCTGCTTTGATCAATATTGGCACCACCTGAAGATGATTTAAGGAGGCTCTTATCTGATTGGATTAGGTGTTGTCATCCCACCAATCAGATTTAGATCTAATTGCACGAAGCGACATGATTGACCGGGATGATGTGGCATTGCATGGCGTAGCAAGGTCTATAAAAATACTATTTGCGCCTAGCTTTGAATAAAATCACACATAGCCCATGCCACAAGGCTGCTCCTCTCCCTTTTCTATGCCATCTTTAGGTCTCCTCTATCTTCTCCATGCCCAAGGAGATTTGGGCTCCAGTTTGGTGTGATCCAGGCAAGAGAAAGGTGACGAAAAAGGAAGAAGGCAGCACTGCTGCAAGAGATGATTTTAGATCTTCAAAAGAAGTTTTGAAGATCCTCCAAATCAGATCTAGATTTCATATTTGGAGAGATGATAAAGAAGAAAAAGATCTTCAGATCTAGCCTGAGTGGATACCAGTAGAGGCCAACACTTGCATGGCTAGATCTAAAACTTCAGGAAATTAGCAGGATCATTATAGGATAATTCGATTACCCAATAACAAGGTACAAAATTAAATTAGATTTAATTTATCTTTTATTTTTATTTATTAGATCTATAAAATTAGATCTAAAATATCTTAGATCTGATCTAGATTCAAAAGATAAATTTTTGAAATATCTCTCTTGATCCAATCAGATCTGAACGAATCTGATCTGGGAACCTGCTCGAGGTGGTTATGCTCAGTATCCTTGTTCTCTAACAAGTATTGTACTCTCGCTCTGGTGTCTCTACACCGTAGATTCAAGACTCATCTACTATAAAGAAGCAATTATACACCAACCTTTTGGATCAATCACCATCCTCATGATGATCCTACGGTCGGGAGCATTTTTATGAGTTAATAATGAAAATTCATGTCTTAAATTTTCAACTCTTGAAAATAAGAATTATCATTACTATTAACTCAAGGGATGTATCACAGACACTTTCAAATACACACTATGGTAAAAAATAACTCATTTTATTATTTATATTCAAAATTATAATTTTGCCCTTAGATGTGTATTACAAGTGTTAGCCACTTCTGGCTTCTAAGGCACACATATCTAACAAACTTCTACTTGACCTATACCCAATTGGCTACAAATCTAAGTTTCATCTTCTCAAGGTGGGTTTTGATCTTCTATTGCCCCAACGGCTTTGTGAGTGGGTCTACCGTATTGTTTGCATAGTCGACTCTGTTGTCCTCGACATAACCTTTCTCGAGGTAATCGCAGATGAGGTGGTATCATCACTCGATGTGCTTGAATTTTTGATGAGACCTCGGCTCCTTAGCAAGGGCTATGGTGTCATTATTGTCGCAGTACAGAGGAATGGCATCTGATGGCATCACTTTAATTTCTATGGCGAGTTTCTTGTACTAGAATGCTTCCTTCGTAGCTTCTGATGTAGTGATGTATTCTGCTTCCATGGTAGAATCTGCTATCGCTATCTGCTTGGAACTCTTCTAACTGATAGCATTACCATTACACACAAATAGACTCTCAGATATCGACTTTCGATCATCTATATCATACATAAAATCTGAGTCTGTATATCCCTGGATTTGGAGTTCTCCATTACCAAAAACCAACAATATATCCTTAGTTCTTCTCAAGTACTTAAGGATATATTTCATAGAAGTCCAGTATTCTTCACCTAGATTCGACTGATATCTACTCGTAACACTCATAGCATGGGCTACATCAGGTCGTGTACGTAACATGGCATACATGAGGCTCCCTATTGCTGAAGCATAAGGGATCTTGCTCATGCGTTCAATCTCCTCTGGTGTATTGGGATACATTTTTTTGGAGAGATGAATGCCATGTCCGAAGGGTACTAATCTTCTCTTGGAGTTTTTCATGCTAAACCTCTTTAGCACTTCCTCTATGTACATCTTCTGTGAAAGATCTAGCATCTTATTCGGTCTGTCTCTATAGACTTTAATTCCTAGAATGAAGGATGCTTCTCCTAGGTCATTCATGGAGAATTTTTTAGATAACCATATTTTAACTGTGATCAACATGAAAATATCATTTCCAATAAGGAGGATATCATCCACGTATAGTATGAGAAAGACAATAGTGCTCCCATTGATCATTTTGAAAACACATGATTCCTCCTTATTTTTGATGAAACCAAATAGTTTGATCACATCATTAAAACAAGTATTCCAGCTCCGAGATGCTTGCTTAAGTTCATATATGGACCTTTGTAGCTTGCATACTTTATGATTAGTATCACTGGATGTGAAACCTAGCAGCTGTTCCATATAGATATCTTCCTTAAGGTATTCATTTAAGAATGCCATTTTCATATTCATTTGCTATATTTCATAATCAAAATAATCTGCAACAGCAAGCAATGTGTGGATGAATTTTAGCATAGCTACTGACGAAAAGATATCCTGATAGTCAAAGCCTTCACGCTTACTATAACCTTTTGCCACTAATCTAGCTTTGAATGTCTCCACATTTCCATCTGTACCAATCTTTCTCTTGTAGATCTATTTACATCCAATAGGTACTATATCTTTTAGTAGATCTACCAAGGTCCAGACTTAGTTTGAGTACATCGAGTCAATTTCTGACTTCATTGCCTCTAACCATTTCTCAGAGTTGATATCTGATATCGCCTCATCATAGGTTTTGTGATTACTATGAACCCCATTACCTACGAAGAACATTTCCTATAGTTCCTCAGAAATAGTACCTAAGTACCTCTCAGAGGGATGGAAAATTCTTTTTGATCTACGAGGTGGAGGAGGTAGTGATTGTATTGGCTCAACCTAATTTGGTTCCATAGGGTCCTTAGCTCGTTGCTCTTGTGAGACTTTCTCCTCGAGTTTGATTTGCTTTTCAATGCCGCTATCTTGAATAAACTATTTTTCAAGATGATGGCATGCCAACTCACAATTATATTGTAGTCTTTTGGAATGTAGAAAAAATATCCTAATGACTCTTTAGGATATCCTATAAATCGAGCTCTAAAGGACCTATAGTCTAACTTATCCGCTTGTTATCTTTTGACATGAGTCGGATAACCCCAATTTCTGAGATGACTCAGACTTGGTTTCTTACTATACCATATCTCATACGGTATGGTAGGAGCGATTTTAGAGGAAATCCTATTTAGTAAATAAATAGCAGTTAACAGACTATGTTCCCAAAGAAAATTAGGAAGGTCTATGAAGCTCATTATGGATCGGACCATATCTAATAGGATCCAGTTCCTCCTTTCTGAAACTCCATTGAGTTGAGGTGTTTCAGATGGAGGCCATTGAGAGACTGTCATTTTGCTTGAGATAGTCTAAGAATTTTTGACTAAGGTATTCACCTCCTCGATCTGCTTGAAGAACTTTAATGGATTTTTCAGTTTGCTTTTCGACTTCATGTCTGAATTCTTTGAACTTTTCAAAAGCTTCAGACTTGTGTCTCATTAGATACACATACCCATACCAAGATAAATCATTGATAAAGGTTATGAAGTAGACAATGTTGCCTCTAGCCGACACATCAAATGGGCCACACACATTAGTATGTACTAGGGCAAGTAGATCCGTGGCCCTTTTCCCATGTTCTATAAAAGAGAGCTTAGTCATTTTGCCATGAAGACATGATTCACAAATTGGATATGACTCGAAAGTCAACGGACTCAATAGTCCGACTTTCTTCAATTTGTTAACCCTATCTTCTGCTATATGACCTAGTCTTTGATGCCATAGATACATATCATTTGGACTATCCCTGGATCATTTTGATCTTATGTTATTCACATTTTGCTCGATATTAAAGATAGATACATCAATATGTAACTGGTAGAGACCATTAATGAGGAAACCACTTATAATTTTATTTTTTTCATAAAGAATATTACAATGGTCCTTAAGAATACTAATTACATAGCCTTCTTATATTAAACATGAAATAGAAATCAAATTTCTGCTCATGGTAGGCACATAATAATAATTTCTAAGTACTAAATATAAGCCAGATGATAGTCAAAAAGGATAGGTTCCTATGACCACAGCAGCAACTCTTGCTCTATTTTCGATGTGTAGGATCATCTCACCATTTTTTAGCCTCCTGCTATCTTCAAGATCCTACATAGAAGTGCACAAATGAGCACCAGAACCAGAGTCAAGCACCCAACTGGATGCAGAAGAAACTGTAAGGTTAGATTTAATAATGAGCATACCTTCAGAAGGATCTTTCTCCTTCTTATTCGTTAGGATGTTCAGATATGTAGGATAGTTTTGCTTCTAGTGGCCGTTAGTATTATAATGGATACACTTTTCTTTATCAGCAGCCTTCTTCTTCAACTCTGCCTTCTTTTTTTTTCCACCTTCCACTTTCTGCCTTTTCACAGACTTCTTTTTCTTTTCAAAAAACTTTATTTTGAAAGAAGTCCATTCCATAGTAAGTACTGAGCCTTTAGAATCTTTCATAGAAAGTTCAGCAGTAACCAATTCATAAGCTCGGCTAAAGTATTTTGAAGTTTATGTATATGGTAGTTCAAGATGAACTGCCCATATGCATCAGTCAAGGATTGCAGAATTATATCATTCTATAGATCCTGATCTAACTTCACTCCGAGCTTCTCAAGCTCTTTCAAGTCCTTGATCATCATCAGACAATGATCTTAGACTGACTGTCCATCATGCATTTTAGCCTTAAACAATCATTTAGTTATCTGATATTTGGTTGTGCGACTTTGTTCACCGAATAACTCTTGTAGGTGAGCTAATATTTGATGGGTAGTCTTGATATCTTCATGTTGGCACTGAAGCTCATCAAACATCGAGCCCAATATGTAGTATCTAATGTTGTTATCTTCATCCATCAATTTATCAAGAGACACTCTCTGTTCAACAAATGGATGGGTTGGTAAAGAGGGAGGATCCTAGTCCAATACATGAGTTAACTTCTCAGAATCCAAAATAAGTTTGAAGTTTTGAAGCCAATCCTTGTAATTGGGTCTGGTCAGTCTATGGGTGTCAAGGATATGGGCTAGTGGGTTGGATGCGGACACTTTTTCTTTTCCTATAGAGAGTCAAAGTTTCTAGTTAGATTTTATAATTAAGACTTGACTAATTTATTTAAGGATTTGATTTTTAAATAAATTAGCTTTCACTATTTTTTTGGATCCCTACACTCCCTCTGTAGGGATGCAAAAATCTTCACGATTAATGATTTCTAGTGGGTGGTGTAGTCCCACCAACTGACTCATCACCTCATCTAATAGTTATTGATGATGGATTAACCAATAAGTGAACAACTCTTGTCCAATGATTCTCTAATCATGGTGCACCCAAGCTTGGTCTCTAATTCATGAATCTCACCGTGTCTGAAATATTAATTCACTTCTTAGTTAAGTTAGACCCATCATTTGCATAGATTGGATTTCAAATTGGGTCTCTCATTGTATCTAAAATATTGAGCCCAATCCATCCTCCAGCCCATAGCATCCAATGCCTAATAGATATGGTTGCATCTTCTTGGTGCAACTGAACCACCATGACCAATCGAGAATAATCAACCCCAAGAAGGGCCCGCATATCTACAATGATGGAAGATCTTAGACTTAATCTTTTCTTAGGAAGATTTGATTTAGGTCTCTTTAAACTTGACTTGATATAGCCATAACCATTATGACTAACCTAGTGACATGGGTTAGCTTCGATTATTAGCCACCTTAAATCAGGACTGAGCCGACAAATTTGGTCAGATAAGTGAGACTGGTGGAAGGGATATGCCATTAACTCGACAAGAACGCATTTGAGTCAAGTAACTCCCAATTAAAAATCAGTCGATCATATCTGCCAAACTTACCTTAGACACCAAATTATTGAGCTAGAATCAATCGGGTTAACCTACAATCTAGACTCTAACCACTGAGTCTAATTAGCTCTTAACTTTATCGATCACTCATGTGACTCGACCTTGACCCAGACTTAATCCTATTAGGCTGGTCAATTTAAGCACTCTTGATCCCATCTAACAAACTCTTGATTCGATTTGATCAACCACTAGATCTAATTGAGCTACCCAAGCCCATACCTAATTTTATGAATATGTCTTAGATCTAAAAGTTCTTAATTTTAGATCTAATATATTTCATAATCTTAATTCTTAATTAAGTTTAGGATTCAAAAACAAAACATGTAAATAAAATTCTTGGATTTTAGGATCTAAAATTTTGCAAAAAATAAATTTTTGATTTCTGATTAAGGACGAACGTGCAGCACCCCTATACGTCATAAGAACACTCCATCGAATGGAAGGAGAGGATGTTTAAACTCTACTTCATTCTTGTGAAAGGACGGCCAAGTGGAATGCCTTAATCAAAAATATGATAAATCTATAAAACTAGTTAGATCTACATATATATCATATATATAAAATTGATCTAACTTAAAAATATATTTTGCATACATCTCATGTATCATATCATGCATATTTTTAGATCTAAATTATCTCATAAATATCTAAAAAATAAAATTTAAATTTAATCATATCAAATTAAATTTATTCAAGATAATTTTGTAGAACTATTTTACAACTAGTCTAAACATGCATCTATCATATCTCCTATGAACAAATTAAATAAATTTATTTTTTATTTTTTAAGTCTAATTATAATAATATCAAAAAATAGTAAATAAATAGATCTAAAAATCATAATTAGTTAAATTAAAATTATGATTATCCTAGACTACACATAGAATAATTCTATTCCTAGTCTAATCATGCATCTCATACATCTTAGATCTTGATTATTTAATTTTTTTAATTTTTTAATTTTAGATCTAATCACATCTAATGTGACATATAAAATCATCTAATTATTAGATAAAAAATATATTAAAATTAGATCTGATTAATTATGGAACCTGGCTCTGATACCAGTTGAAGAAAAAAATCCTGTCTCTTGGATCAGGTTCGTTCAGATCTAATTGGATTAAGAGGGATATTTCAAAATTTTTTTTCTCTTAGATCTAAATTAGATATAAAATTTTTCAAATATTATCTTATCGATCTAACAAAATAAAATAAAAATAAATTAAATCTAATTTAATTGTACCTATATTTTGGATAATCTAATTATCCTATGATGATCTCGATGTTTGCTTGAGGTTCTGGATGTAGCCACGTAAGCGCCTGGCCTCTACCGGTATCCACTCAGATAGAATTTAGAGATCTTCTCCTTCTCAATCTGTGCTCTAAAAATTAGATCTGGATCTGATCTTGAAGGTCTTCAAAATGGCTTTTGAAGATCAGCCGTTGTCTCTTGCAGTAGTGCTGCCTTCTTTCTTTTCTGTCGCTTTTCTCTTGCTTGGATCGCACCAAACTCGAGCCCAAGAACTCTTAGACATGGATAGGAGAGAGAGGACCTAAAGGTGGCATGGAGATGGAGGGAGAGAAGCTTTGTGGCATGGGCAAAGGATAGAAGCTCTCTATTTTAGGCACAGATAGGGTTTATATAGACCCTGTTGCACCATGCAGTGCCACATCATCCCAGTCAATCATGGCTCTTTATGCAATCAGATCTAAATTTGATTGATGAGATGACATCATCTAATCCAATTAAATTAGAGTCCCTCATAAATCTCCTTACGTGGTGCGAAGACTGGTCAAATAGGACTCCTTGGTGCCACCTAAGTTGAAATCATGAAGCAACCTAGAGTCCCATCTATATGGGACTCCAGGCGTGATCCTCATGGGGTGCATGCCTCCCTAGGCATGCACCCCCTCTCTTTTTGCTTTTTAGTAAGGGGACAAAGCCCCATGTTCTTTCCTATGGGTGAATGACACATGGGCCGATGTTTAAGTGTCAAAAGTCCATATTTGACCAAAGTCCAAAGACAGGATTTAGTAGATGATGAAAAATAGTAGGTGTTGTCTCAAATTTATTTAATAAATTAAGACAACCCTTTTTTGATCTGGACAAGCTCCAGTCAGACTAAGTAAAGATTTCTAGTAAGCCCAAACACATTTGGCTCAGTCGAGATAAGCTTTAATGATTGTTGAAGGAGAACATTAGGCTCAATTATGTGCTAGCATGATTTTCTTTGAACCTTATTGAATCTTATTCAAATCAATTGAACTGGGTTAGTCCAATTGATGATATCTAGATTCAAACCCTTATTTGTGTGATCCAGTGATGTTCAGTTCCGTATGATAATGGGATACGTCGTGATCTCTATCATCGACATCATCGAAACACCTTTCGATGGATCAAAACTTTTTTGATTCAGACAACTAGTATGATTGATCATCTAAATCATTCTAATTGCTTTCAAAATCTACCAATGACACCTAGTAGCATATGGTGGTAACCCATCAGAACTAAAAATGAACCTCTCAGTATAGTTACCTATGTGATTAAGTTTCTCTATCTTGAGCCCTGATCAGATTAGGGTTAAGATGATCTCGTCAAACCCTAATTTCCGTCATATGAATTAATCATTTGATTCAAGTTCAATATAAAAATCCTAATAGAAACTCTTTCTATTATTTCACTCTGCCATAGCCATGGGCTTATGGACTTGATTCTAATGATCATCATAGGATTGCTCCTCATCTACCGAGGTAGATAGATCCTCTATTGGTGCAATCCAATTTCTACAATAAACATGCTATAGCCAACATACACCTTAGAGTTTCTAATGGCTAGGAGATCGAGTTATGGTATAGTTAAACTATGACACCCTCAAGATGAACTCTCGATGCTCCTCAGATCAAAAAACCAGATACACCACCGTAGCTTCGAGCCAGTCATCGACAAGAATGTAGACTTCGTCATGACTGCTCGAGGTGGTCACGCTCAGTGCCCTCGTTCTCTAACGAGTATCTGTACTCTCACTCTGATGTCTCTACACCATAGACTAAAGACTCGTCTATCCTAAAGAAGTGATCATACACCAACTTTCTGGATCAATCACCATCCTCATGATGATCCTACGGTCAGGAGCATTTTATGAGTTAATAATGAAAATTCATGTCTTAAATTTTTAACTCTTAAAAATATGAACCATCATCACCATTAACTCAAGGGATATATCACAGACACTTTCAAATACACACTACGATAGAAAATAACCCATTTTACTATTTATAATCAAAATTATATTTTTTTTCTTAGATGTGTATTACAAGTGTTAGCCAATTCTAGCTTCTAGGGTACACATATCTATCAATCAGATCATAAAAATATTTTAAAATTATTTCACTATAAATTTGATCCGATCAGATGCATCTTATGGTAGGAAAAATCTATTTTTTTTTCTTCACAAACAAGCTCAAACTCCTTCTTAAAATAGTCAGCAAGAAAGTCCGGGTCGAAGGACCCGATGAAACTTCCCCCAGAAGATTCAACAACTATGCTCCCTTGAATGCTTAAAAAACTCAAGTGTTGATGGAGATAAGAGAGCAGCTGTCTGGACTGGAGTGGATGCGGACTCACCCGACCAAGCACAATCCTAGCAAATGCTGCTTCTACCATCATGATCACGATCACGATATTGAGGAATGCATACAACTTCAAGATGAGTTTGAGGCATAGATCAGAAGAGGTCGGTTGGATCGATTTATCAAATGCTGGCTAGAGAGAAGAGAAGATCGTCCAAGAATGTCATTGTAGCCCAAGCCACCTCGGAGAGATGAACCGTAAGAAGATCAGCCTCTCCTTAGAATTATCTACATCATAATTGGGGGACATCGGTGGGGAGAGATTGGTGAGCTAGTAGAACCAGCAAAGAAACATCGGACTGAAGATCCCATTTCTTTCACTGTAGTAGATGCCCAGGGAGTCAGCTTCTGCATAATGCTGTGATTGTAGTCACTTTAAATATTATTGATTATAATATATGTCATATTTTAATTAATAATAAAAGCTCTACTGATGTCTTATTTTATGATGCTTTCTCTAAAATATCTATACTGATAGTAGAATGGGATCGATGTATTTTTCGTTAGTGGGATTTACTGGTGATGCAGTACCAATAGAAGGAATTGTAACATTGCCTATGGTAGCGATAGGTACCTAAGGCAATCTAGAGCTCAAGTCAATTTTTTAGTAGTCAAAGCTCCTTCTGCTTACAATGCAATCCTTGGTTGACCTAATTTGAATGAATTTCGAGCTGTGGTTTTGATTTACTATCTGAAAATAAAATTTTCAATAGAACACGGAGTCGGAGAAGTTATAGGAGATCAAGTACTAGCCTGATACTGTTACAATATTGTCTTATAGGGAGGAAGGCAAGCATACCCTTGTCCGATAGCCGGGCTTGATGCCCATGATGATTTATCTGAAGAAAGAGGAGAACCCATCGACGATCTTGTGAAGATTCTATTGAATGATGAGAATAAAGAACATACTGTGAGGATCAGCTTCAGTTTGAAAGGAGAAGTTAGAAAGCAGCTTGTCACCTTCTTGCAAAGAAATATGGATGTTTTCGCTTGGGTGCTAGTGGATATGCCTGGATTGATGCAGAGGTCATGGAACACCACTTAGGAGTAGATCTAAAATGCTGGTCAGTGAAGCAGAAAAAGTGCAGCTTTGCACCTGAGAGGTAGAAAGCTATTGTGGATGAGGTCGACAAGCTTCTCAAAATAGGATTCATTTGAAAAGTCCTCTATTCGGATTGGATCATAAATATCGTTCTTGTCAAAAAGACAAATGGCAAGTGGAGGATATGCATAGACTTCATAGACTTCAACAAAGCTTGCCCAAAGGACAGCTACCCCTACCTAGAATTGACCAACTGGTGGATGCAACTTTGGACCATGAACTCCTGACCTTCATGGATGCCTTCTTCGGTTATAACCAAATCCAAATGACACTAGAAGATGAGGAGAAGACCGCTTTTATTATTGATCATGGTCTTTATTATTACAGGATTATGTCCTTTGGGCTTAAAAATGGAGGTGCAATTTATCAGCGCTTGGTGAATAAGATGTTCAAGGAGTAGATCGACCGCAACATGGAGGTCTATGTAGATGACATGCTGGTCAAAAATCGATCTTCACCAAATCATATTGGTGATCTTGAGGAGACCTTTAGCATCCTTCAGAAGTACAAGATGAAGCAGAATCCTACAAAATATGCTTTCGAAGTAACCTCAAAAATATTTTTGGGATTCATAGTGTCAAGGCATGACATCGAAGCCAAGCTAGAAAAAATCAAAGCCATCCAAGAGATGACCGCCCCAAAAATAATAAAAAAAGTGCAGTTCCTCATAAGTAAGGTAGCATCCCTGAATTGCTTCTTTTCAAAGTTGGCGAAACATTGCATGCCCTTCTTCCAAGTCCTAAAATAGCTCAAGAATTTCAACTGAACTCCTGAGTGCCAGCAGGCCTTTGAAGAATTGAAGAACTATCTCAGTTCACCTCCGCTCCTAGCCAAGCCTGAACTTGGTGAAGATCTGTTCTTATATCTTGCTATCTCCAGTAGCTATTGGAGCTGTCCTAGTCAGAGAAGAAGTGAAAGTTCAGAAGCCAATCTACTATATAAGCAGAGTTCTGAGAGATGCCGAAATAAGATATACCAAATTAGAAAAACTAACTAATGCCTTGTTGATTACTGCCAGAAAGCTTTGACCTTATTTTTAGGGACACACAGTTACTCTTCTCACTGATCTACCCATTAAGGTAGTTCTGCATTGGTGTGATACCTCAAGAAGAATAGCAAAGTGGGCGATTGAGTTAACTAAGTTTGACATTTATTTTCAACCTCGATCATCCATTAAAGCTCAAATACTGACTGATTTTATAGTGGAATGAACTATTCCAGAGGAGACTGAACCAGAGCACCAAGAAGTTCGTATCCTTGCCTCCCATGAAGAGAGGGCTGATCTCCTTGAAAACTTCTGGGCATTATATGTGGATGGTTCATCTAATGCTTCTAGAGCAGGCGCAGGCTTGATTCTCAATAATCCGAAAGGGGTTGTAGTAGAGTATGCATTACATTTTGACTTCTCCACCACTAATAATGGAGCAGAGTATGAAGCCCTACTTGCAGGGCTAAGAATAGTCAAAGAACTAGAAGTAGAATATTTGAAGTTTTATAGTGACTCTCAGTTGGTTGTGGGGCAAGTCAGTGATAATTATGAAGCTTGAGAGGAAAGTATGAAGAAGTACTTGGCAAAGTAAGGAGTTTGATCTCATCCTTTAACAATTTTGATATCTAGCAAATCCCCAGGATGGAGAACACTAGAGCCGACCTCCTCTCAAAGCTAGCCACCTTAGCCCTAAATGAACTGTCAAAAGAAGTCCTTTTTGAAGTCCTACAGCACCCAAGTCTGGAAGAGCCCCAGGCAATAATGCAAGTTGATCATGAGCCCAGCTAGATTGATCCATTGATTGTTTATCTTAGAGACGGCATCCTTCCCAGAGACCACAAAGAAGCTCAGAAGTTAAGAAATCAAGCTTTTCGCTATATTTTATATGAAAATAAGCTGTACAATAGGTCGTACTCCCTACCACTCAAATATTTCCGACCATCGAAAGCTGACTATATCTTGAGGAAAGTTCATGAAGAAATTTATGAAAATCATCTGGGGGCAAGGTCCTTATCACATAAGTTACTTCGTCAGGGATACTATTGGCCAACAATGCACCAAGACGTGATGGATTATGTGAGAAAATGTGATAGGTGTCAGAAAAATGCAAACATTCAGAGATGATTGGCTTCACAGTTCATACCATTGGGTGTCCCTTGGCCATTTGCACAACAAAGGATGGGCATACTTGGACCTTTTTCTATGGCTTTTGGATAGTGAAAGTTCTTGTTAGTAGCAGTGGATTATTTCACTAAGTAGGTTGAGACCGAACCTTTGGCAAAAATTACTGAAGTCAGAGTGTAGAACTTCATCTGGAAGTCAATTATTTATAAGTTTGGTCTACCTTGAACATTAATCACTAATAATGGGCGTCAGTTTGTAGGTGCAAAGTTTGCTGAGTTCTATGAAGATTTGAATATATCTCACCACTTTACATCAGTAGCTCATCTATAAGCAAATAGTGAGGTAGAAGTAACCAATAGAACTCTGCTTCAAGGGATAAAGACCAAGCTCAAAAAAACAAAAGAAACCTAGGTGGATGAACTTTATCACATGCTCTGGGCTTACCAAACCAATCAAAGATCGCCAATAGGAGAAATCTCTTTTGCATTGGCTTTTGGAATAGTGGCAGTCATCCTAGTCGAGCTTGAACTTTCTTTAGCATGAGTTGAAGCTTTTAGTGAGCAGAATAATTCTCAAGATCTTAAGGCAAATCTTGATCTATTGGAAGAAAAGTGAGAGAAGGCTTAAATACAAATGGCAGCCTACAAGTAGAAAGTAGCCTATTACTATAACTCCAGGGTCAAGAGCAAGACATTTAGAGTAGAAGATTTAGTGCTTCGACGAGCAGATATTTCGCAATCTTAAAATCAAGGAAAGCTCATCCTGAATTGAAAAGGTCCTTATGAAGTCGTAAAAATCGTTCGACCAGGAACATACTATCTGAAGGAGCTCAAAGGGCCGACACTCCTGCGACCTTGAAACTTGGAGAACTTGAGAATATATTATCAATAATCTTGCCCAAATAAAACTTTTTTATTTTCAATACCCTTGTTCTTTATTGAAAAGTTATATGATTGCAGGAAATGACTTAACCAAAGTTTATCCTTAAACAAAGTAGATGACATCCGGTTATTTAAGATAGAAGGAGGAGAGAGATTCTTTCAATGGCCCTTTTATGCCCTAATGATTTTTTTAGGGATAGGAGGAGGACCTCGCCCTAACAAAGGCAAAGGCCAACCCTATCAAAAATAGGAAGACCTCATCCTGATACGGATGAAGATCTCTGATTATTTAAGATAGAAGGAGGGGAGAGGCCCTTTCAATAGCCCTTTTGTACTCTAATAACTTTATTAGGGATAGAAGGAGGACCTCGTCCTAACAAATATAAAGATCAACCATATTAGGAATAGGACGAGAATCTTGTCTTGATGTGGATGAAGATATCTGATTATTTAAGACAAGAGATGGATAGAGGCTCTTTCAATAGTTCTTTCGTATCCCGATGATTTTGTTAGAAATAGAAGGAGGACCTCGCCCTAACAAAGAAAAAGATCAACCCCATCAGGAATAGGAGGAGGACCTCATCCTGATAGAAGGACAAGATAAAGGCCAACCATGTCAGGAATAGGAGGAGAATCTCATCCTGACATGGATGAAGATCTAAAATTATTTAAGATAGAAGAAGGAGAGAGGCTCTTTCAATAGCCCTTTTGTACTCCAATGACTTTATTAGGAATAGGAGGAGGACCTCTTCCTAATAAAGATAAAGGCCAACTGCATCAGGAATAGGAGGATAATCTCATCCTGACATAGATGAAGACCTTTGATTATTTAAGATAGGAGGAGAGGAGAGGCCCTTTCAAAGACTCTTTTGTGTTCTAATGACTTTGTTAGGGATAGGAGAAGGACCTCGTCCTAACAAAAAAAAGACCAACCCCATCAGGAATAGGAGAAGGACCTCATCCTGATAGGGGGACAAGATAAAGACCAACCGTGTCAAAAATAAGTGGAGAATCTCATCCTAACATGGATGAAGATATCCAGTTATTTAAGACAGGAGGAGTGGAAGACCTTTTTAATGGCCCTTTTATGTTCCAATGACTTTATTAGGGACAGGATGAGGATCTTGCCCTAACAAAGGTAAAGACCAACCATGTCAGGAACAGAAGAAGAACCTCATCCTGATATGGATGAAGATCTCTGATTATTTAAGATAGGAGGAGGGAAGAGGCCCTTTCAACGATCCTTTGATGCCCTAGAGACCTTATCAAGAATAGGTGGAAGACCTCATCTTGACAAGAAAAAATGCCAACCATGCTAGGAACATGAGGGAAACCTCATCCTAATGTAGATAAAGACCTACGATTACCTAAGACAGGAAGATGGTATTTTTCGATGGCCATTTCGTTAAAAGATGAGGTGAAGAAAATGAAAAAATCAACAAACATCAAATGCATGCAAGACAAAGAGATAATTGAAGAAAACATCATTCTATTAAAGTTGAAGTTCATCACAAAATAAAGATCTGCAAGATCATATACAAAAAAGATAAAATGGACAAAATCCTAAGAAGGACCCGATTCTTCGGACCTTGGACTGCTGATCCATGCCATCACCAAAGATTGCTTCAAGCTAGTAATCTTTTCTTCAAGTTTCATTTTTTTGAATAGACTCTTTACAAATAACTTATCAGCCCATCAAAAATTATCTTTGGACTCTCGAAACTGTCTTCTTAGGACCTCGAACTCAGCCTCTATGTCCTAAATAGCTTATCGCTCATAAATTAGTTGGATCTTCAGCTGTTGAAGCTCGATCGATTCTTTTGCATACGTGACTCATAGGATCTCCAAAGAACTTCTTAAGGATACAAGTTTATTTGATTCTCTGTTCAAGCTAGCCTCCACCCTCTCCGCCAATTACCTTTTAAGACCAGCTATCTTCTCATCCACTTTTCAAAGTTGCTGTTGGAGATTGGTGATTTCATCACTCCAGTCGAGCTCATAACTCTTGTATGAAGTTTCGATGATGTAAAGTTGATTTTGAAGTTCTAAGAATTTTTGGACCAATTCCAGTCGGACTCCTCTCGATTGGTAGACCACGTCGAGCTTCCTTCCAACAATTGAATTTTTTTCTTTACCGCATTGAGTTCAACTTCAAGGGAGCAAGCTTTAACTATTAAAGTCCAGAACTTCTCACTTGCACACTTCTTAACCTCCTCAAGCTCTTCATTTAGGTGGAACTTCTTTATATTATTTTTTTTGAATAGTTGTCTAGATGATTGATGCAAGCGGTTAATTTCAGTGGCGACATTGGCATTGTTCTTCTTTGATTTCTTAAGCTCATCTTCAGTCTTCACCAACTTTTTCTTAAAATGATGAACCTCCCTCCTTAGGCTCTTTATGTGAGCCTTCAAGGGAATACCTTGAGTTAGGGGATGGGCATCGACAGGAGACTGCACTTGGACCATGAAAATATAATGATATAGATTTCATAGAAAGGAGAAATTCGCTCTCAAAATAAACATGTCTTCATCGATCAAAATATTTTTTAAGTATAGAAAAGAAAATAAATGAAAAAAAAATACAAATTAAGAGGTCTTAGACTCTGGGGGAGTTGACGAGGAGTCCGACCCAACATCAGTAGGCCCCAGTTCTTCGACAATAGGTTCAGTAGGGGAAGATCAGTCACGTCAATGGATGGTTCTACTTCATCTTCAGGAGCCCCTTCATATAAGAAATTGAGGTCTAGCTCAAAAAACTTGCTGGCCATCCTATTCTCACAGAGCTCAAAACCTTTATTGAAGGCCTCTTGGCTGAATTTGATGTTCAAATCTCTCATTTCAAAGGAGGCCTTGAACTCCTCTATTGCTTGGGCCATCGCCTTTGAGATATGCCAAGAAATCTGCTCCTTCAGTTCGACAGTCTTAGGTTCGGTCTTTCTCCTCCACTCTTCTTCCAAGCCTAAAGCAATCTTCAACTCTGCTAATGTTTTTTTTTCTTATGGAGTGCTTCTTGGAGATCCTCAACCTTAATAGATTTCTCCTTCAAAAAGTGGACAACCTCATCTCTCTCCTTAATCAAGCACTCGACCTTGACTTGATGATCCTCTTGTGCCTTCACTAACTCTAACCTCAAGCGATTCAATGATCTGATGTAGCTAAGCAGTTGGTGACCCATCTGTTAAAAATAAAATATATACATATATGATTAAGTGGGTTGTGTGGATGAGGAAACATTAAGAGATTTAAAGAGAAAGGAAAAGATGAGGTAACTAGCTCAAGAAAGGATCTGAGCGAATTCCAAGCATGTTGATCAACATCAGCATCGATGATTCTGTCTATGACTTTGGGTGTGGTGAACCCATCGACTAAACCCCTAATGACTTCATGATTATTCAAGGGGTTTTCTCCCAATTCTTCATCGGAGCTATTGGGCCCATTACGGCGAACCTTTCACTGAGACTTTCTTAGAGCTCTTTTGGTCTTCTTCTTCTCCGCCTCTTTCTCCCCTCTGGTAGAAGGCTCCTAGACTCGGGCCTTGATAGGAGGGCTCGGTGGCATCAAAGATCCGGTGGCCTTGGTGGTGGCATCGAGCTCGGCAGCGGAAGGAGCTTCGACTTCAGGGGCAACTTTGGGGGCATCCATGGAGCTGACGGGAGCTGCAGACCTCGAAACATCAACTCTTACCTTTCTCAAGCTCTTGTTCGGTGCCTTCCCTTTCCTCTTGTAGGTCAGGAGCCCCCTCACAAGTATTTCGACCACCTGGGCATCCATTTCTATAGTAAAGAAAAGAAAAGTATGGTTAGGGAGAAGAAAGAAGAAGTAGGGGTAATCCATAAACTTCAGCCATATACCTACTAGATTCAGAGGGCTAAGGCCGAGGTTGAATAGAGTTTATTCTTTTATTAGCTTGGACACAAGAGGAGCTCAAAAATCTTTAATTTTATGAACCGACTTCCAATCCCCTTTTTCTAACCCTAGGGCTCGACAGACTGAATCTCTTAGATTTTTTCAAGGTGAAAGTTCTAAGTGTAAGGTCAGGCAAGAAATAAAGACAAACTTCTCTTTCCAATTATGGATAGAGGAGGGTGCACCCTTAAGCAACCCCTTCTTATCAGACTGGGGCGAAATATACCGCCAGTCATTCGTAGTAGGATGACACTGTTAGATATATGTGCCCTAGAAGCCAGAATTGGCTGACACTTGTAATACACTTTTAGGGGCAAAATTATAATTTTGACTATAATCAATAAAATGGGTTATTTTCTATCACATATGTGTATTTAGTGTCTGTGATACATCCTTTGAGTTAATGGTAATGATAATTCATATTTTCAAGAGTTGAAATTTTAAGACATGAATAATCATTGTTAACTCATAAAATTCTCCCAACCATAGGATCATCACGAGGATGGTGATTGATCCAGAAGGTTGGTGTACAATCGCTTCTCTTTAGTAGATGAGTCTTGAGTCTACGGTGTGGAGACACCGAAATGAGAGTATAGATACTCGTTAGAGAACGAGGGCACTGAGCGTGACCACCTCGAGTAGTCATTAGGGAAGTCTACCTTCTCGTCAATGACTGACTCGATGCTGCAGTAGTGTGTCTGGTTCTTTGACCTGAGGTGCATCGGCAGTTCACCTTGAGGGTGTTATAGTTTGACTACACCATTACTCGATCTCCTAGCCATATGGAACCCTGAGGTGTATGTTGGCTATAGCATGTTCATTGTAGGAACTGGATGCATCAAGATGGAATCTATCTACCTCGGTGGTAGAGGAGCAGCCCTATGATGATCATGAGAATCAAGTCCAAAAGCCCATGGCCATGGTAGAGTGAAATAATAGAAAGAGTTTCTATTTAGATTTTCACATTCGGACTCGAATCGAATGATTACATCATATGACAGAAACTAGGGTTTGACGAGTTTACCTTAACCCTAATCTGATCGGGGCTCAAGATAGAAGAACTTAATCACACAGGTAGCTGCACCAAGAGGTTCGCATTCAGCTCTGATGGGTTGCCACCATATACTGCTAGGTGTCACTGGTGGATTTTGGGAGCAATTAGAATGATTTAGATGATCGATCATTCTAGCTGTTCGAATCAGAAGAGTTCTGATCCATCGAAAGGAGTTTCGATGATGTCGATGATAGAGATCATGACATATCCCATTACCATACAGAACTGAACCTAACTGGGTCACACAAATAAGGGTTTGAATCTGGTGATCATCAATTGAACTGATCCAGTTCAATTGATCTGAATGAGATTCAATTAGGTTCAAGAAAATCGTGCTAGCACTCGATTGAACCTAACGTTCTTCTTTTGCTATCATAAATAAGTTGTCCTGACTGAGCCAAAGGAGTTTGTGCTCAATCAGAGGCCTTCATATGGTCTGACTGGAGGTTGTCCAAGTCAGAAAAGGTTGTCTTATTTTGTAAGACATTACCTGCCATTTTTGGTCACCTGCCATTTCTCTGTTCTTTGACTTTGGTCAAAAGTCTACCTTTGACTGGTCAAATGTTGACCATTGACACTTTGACTTTTGACCACATGTCATGCACCTATTGGAGAGCTGGTGGGGGCCTGTCCCCCTGCCAGAACCTGGCAAGGAAGAGGGCGCACGCCACCCTTGGCGTGTGCCCAAGTTGGAGGCGCCTAGGAGTCCCTGTTGGACTAGGGACTCCATCTCCTTTTTGGATTCCAATTAGAGTTCTCCTAAGAACCAACTTTGACTGATCTTAGGCACCCTCTAAGGAGGAATCCAGGGGACTCTATTTCCACCAATCAGATTTAGATCTGATTTCACAAAGAGTTGTGATTGGTTGGGAAGAAGAGAAGTTGGATCACAGACAGTCTATAAATAAGACCCTGCGCCCAACTCAGATTGTGATGAAAAAGTTTAAGAAATTCAAACCCCATGCCCCAAGGCTGCCTCTCCCCTCCTCTTCTCCATGCCAAACCCACCTTCTCCCTCTCCTCTCCATGTCCAAAAGGAGTTTTGGACCTTGGTTGGTGCAATCCAGACGAGAGAAAGGCGACTGAAAGCTAGAAGGCTGCACTGCTGCAAAGGATGACTGCTGATCTTCGAAAAGAGTTTTAAAGATCCTCCAGATCAGATCCAGATCTAATTTTTGGAGATGTGATAGAGAAGAAGAGGATCTCTAGATCCAACCTGAGTGGATACCGGTAGAGGCCAGGCACTTGCGTGGCTAGATCCAGAACCTTCCGCTGCTTACAGGATCATCAACGGGTAATAGGATTACCCACTTCAAGGTAAATTAAATTTGATTTAATTTATCTAATTTTATTTTAATTATTAAAATAATAATAATTAGATCTAAAATATCTTAGATCTAATTAGATCAAAGAGAAAAATTTTTTTGAAATATATCTCTTGATCTGATCAGATCTGAACGAACCTGGATCCGAAAAATCAGGATTTTTCCTTCAACTGGTATCAGAGCCAAGGTTCTAAAAGTATTTAGATCTAATTTTAAATTTATTTTAATTAAAAAATAAGTGATTTTAGATGTCACATGAGATGTGATCAGATCTGAAATTAGAAAAAATTAAAATTAAATGATTTGGATCTAAGATTAGAAAATATGCATGACTAGTTCTAAAATAGAATAGTTCTATAGAATAGTCTTGCATGTTTTTAATTTAATTTGATTAAATCATATTTTAGATCTATTTATTTACTATTTTTTGATATTATAATTATTATAATAACATCTAAAAAATAGCAAATAAAAATTATTTAATTTTAAACATCATATGAGATATGATTGATGCATGTCTAGACTAGTTGTAGAATAGTTCTACATAGTTGTCTAGATTAGAATTTATTTTGATTAGATCAATTTAAATCTAATTTTTTAGATTATTATGAGAATAATTTAGATCTAAAAATATGCATGATTCGATACATGAGATGTATGCAAAATATGCCATGATTAGATCTAATTTGTATATGAGATATATGATATAGATCTAAAACTGTTTTGTAGTATTGCATGTTCCTGATTAAGGCGTTCCTCTTGGCCGTCCGGTCATAAGAATGAAGAAGGGTTTAAAGGCCCTCTCTTCCCATTCGATGGGTGTTCTTATGATGTGTAGGGGTGCTGCGTGTTCGTCCTTAATCAGAAACCCAAAACTTACTTTCTGCAAAACCCTAGATCCTGAAACCCTAGGATTTATTGTGCATATTTTGTTTATGAACCCTACTTAATTAAAAATTAAGATTATGAAATATTAATTAGGTCTAAAATTGAGAATTTTAGATCTAAGACATATTCATAATACTGGGTTCGGGCTTGGGTAGCTCAATTAGGTCTAAGCGGTTGATCAAAAACCGAATCAAGAGTTGGTTAGATGGGATCAACAATGCTTAAATTGACCAGCCTAATAGGATTAAGTCTGGGTCAAGATCGAGTCACGATCAAGCAAGACCTAATTAGGCTCAGAGGTTAGAGTCTGGATTGTAGGCTAACCCAATTGGTTCTGGCTCAACAATTTGGTGTCTAAGGTAAGTTTGGCACATACGACCGACTGGTTTTTAATTGGAAGCTACTCGACCTGAATGCATTCTTGTACGAGTTAATGGCATATTCCTTCCACCGGTCTCACTTACCTGGCCATATCTGTTTGACACAGTTCTGATCTGAGGTGGTCAATAATCCGAGCTAACCCATGCCACTAGGTTAGTCATAATTGTTATGACTATGACAAGTCTAGTTTAATGAGACCTGAATCAATTCTCCCTAAGAAAAGATTAAGTCTGAGGTCTTCCACCATTGTAGATGTGCGGGCCCTTCCCGGGGTTGATTGTTCTCGGCTGGATACAGTGGCTCAGTTGCACCGGAAAAGATGCAACCATGTCTATTAGGCATTGGATGCTATGGGCTGGAGGATGAGTTGGGCTCAATATTTCGGATACGGTGAGAGACTCAATTAGGAATCCAGTCTATGCAAATGGTGGGTCTGACTTAACTAAGGAGTGGATCAATATTTTGGATACGGTGAGATTCATGAATTAGAGACCAAGTTTGGGTGCACCATGATTAGAGAATCATTGAACAAGAGTTGTTCACTCATTGGCTAACCCATCACCAATAACTGTTAGGTGAGGTGATGAGTCAGTTGGTGAGACGCACCACCCACTAGAAATCATTAATCATGGAAGATTTTAATCTCTCGTAGGGATCTCTAAAAGTGTAATAGTGGGAGCTAATTTGTTTAAAAATAAAATTCTAAATAAATTGGTCAAGTCATAATTACAGTATCTAACTAGAATCTTTGACTCTCTATACAGAAAAATGTCTGCGTCCAACCCATTGGCACGTATCCTGGACACACACATAGACTGACTGGACCCAATTATAAAGATTGGCTTCAGGAACTACAAAATAGTTTTGGGATTCTGAGAAGTTAACCCATGTTATTGGACCAGGACCCTCCCACCTTACCAGCCCGTCCATCCATTGAACAGAGAGCGTCTCTGAAAAAATGGATAGACGAAGATAATAAGGCCAGATATTACATGTTGGGCTCGATGTCTGATGAGCTCCAGCGCCAACATGAAGATATCGGGACTGCTCGCCAAATGTTGGCTCACCTATAGGAGATGTTTGGTGAACAGAGTCGCGCAGCCAAAGTATCAAGTCACGAAATGACTTTTTAAGGCTAAGATGCGTGATGGGCAGTCAGTCCAAGATCACTGTCTGATGATGATCAAGGACATGGAAGAGCTTGAGAAGCTCGGTGTGAAGTTAGACTTGGACCTGCAGAATGATATTATTCTGCAATCCTTGACTGATGCATATGGGCAATTCATCATGAATTACCACATGCATAAACTTCAAAATTCCTTGGCCGAATTAATGAATATGCTGGTTACCGCTGAGCTTTCTATGAAAGGTTCTAAAGGCTCAGTTCTTGCTATGGAACGGACTTCTTCCAAAAGAAAGTCTTATGGAAAGAAAAAGAAGTCTGCGAAAAAGCAAGAAGGTGGAAGGAGCAAAGAAGAAGAAGGCAGAGCCGAAGATGAAAGGCCGATGTCAAAGGAAAGTGTTTCCATTGCAACAGCGACGGCCATTGGAAGCGGAACTGCCCTACTTACCTGGCCACCCTGAAGAACAAGAAGGAAGGTCCTTCTGGAGGTATGCTCGTTATTGAGTCTAACCTTACGGATTTCTTCTGCATCCAGTTGGGTGCTTGACTCTGGTTCTAGTGCTCATCTGTGCACTTCCATGCAGGGTCTTGAGGATAGCAGGAGGCTGAGGGATGGAGACATGATCCTACGCATCGGTAATGGAGCAAGAGTTGCTGCAGTAGCCGTGGGAACATACCCTCTTCGATTACCATCTGGTTTAGACTTAGTTTTGAAAGACTGTTATTATGTGCCTGCAGCTAGCAGGAATTTGATTTCTGTTTCATGCTTAGCACAAGAAGGCTATGTGATTACCTTCTTTAAGGACCATTGTAACATTCTTTATGAAAGAAATAAAATTGCAAATGGTTTTCTTATTAATGGTCTTTATCAGCTACATATTGATGTACCTATTCTAACTATCGAGCAAAATGTGAATGCCAAATGACCTAGGGATAGTCCAAATGATAGATATCTATGGCACCTGAGATTAGGTCATATAGCAGAAGATAGGATCAACAAATTGGAGAAAAATGGGCTATTGAGTCCATTGACTTTCCGAGTCATATCCAACTTGTGAATCTTGTCTTCAAGGCAAAATGACTAAACTCCCTTTTGTTGGACATGGGGAAAGGGCCACAGATCTCCTTGCCCTAGTACATACTGATGTGTGCGGCCCATTTGATGTGCCGGCTAGAGGCAATTTTGTCTACTTCATTACCTTTACCGATGATCTGTCTAGGTATGGGTATGTGTATCTTATGAGACACAAGTCTGAAGCTTTTGAAAAGTTCAAAGAATTCAGACATGAAGTAGAAAAACAAACTGAAAAACCCATTAAGGTTCTTCGATCAGATCGAGGAGGTGAATACCTTAGCCAAGAATTTCTAGACTATCTCAAGAAAAATGGCATAGTCTCTCAATGGACTCCACCAGGAACACCTCAACTCAACGGAGTTTCAGAATGGAGAAATCGGACTCTATTGGATATGGTTCGATCCATGATGAGCTTCACAGACCTCCCTGATTTTCTTTGGGGACATTCATTGTTAACTTCAATTTATCTACTGAATAGGGTTCCCTCTAAAACCGTTCCTACCACACCGTATGAGATATGGCACGGTAAGAAACCAAGTCTGAGTCATCTCAGAATTTGGGGTTGTCCGGCTCATGTCAAAAGACAACAAGCGGACAAGTTAGAGTTTAGGTCCTTTCAGAGCTCGATTCATAGGATATCCTAAAGAGTCATTAGGATACTATTTCTACATTTCCAGAAGACCACAATGTGATTGTGAGTCGACATGCCATCTTTCTTGAAAAATAGTTTATTCAAGATAGCGGCATTGGAAAGCAGATTAAGCTTGATGAGAAAGTCTCACAAGTACAACGAGCTAAGGACCAATTGGAACCAAATCAGGTTGAGCCAATAAGAAACTACCTACCTCCTCCGTAGATCGGAAAGAGTTTTCCATCCCCCTGAAGAGATACTTAGGTATTATTTCGTAGAGGAATTCCTCGTAGGTAATGGTGCTCATGGTGATGATCCCAAAACCTACAACGAGGCGATATCAGATATCGACTCCGAGAAATGGCTAGAGGCAATGCAGTCAGAAATTGACTCGATGCACTCAAACCAAGTCTGGACCTTGGTAGATCCACCAGAAGGTATAGTACCTATTGGGTGTAAATGGATCTTCAAGAGAAAGATTGGTGCAGATGAGAAATGTGGAGACATTCAAGGCTAGACTAGTGGCAAAAGGTTATAGTCAACGCGAAGGCATTGACTATCAGGATACCTTTTCCCAGTGGCTATGCTAAAATCCATCCGCACATTGCTTGCCGTTGCAGCCTATTTCGATTATGAAATATGGCAAATGGACGTGAAAACGGCATTCTTAAATGGATATCTTGAGGAAGATATCTATATGGAACAGCCGCTAGGTTTCACATCCAGTGATACTGATCACAAGGTTTGCAAGCTGCAAAGGTCCATATATGGACTTAAGCAAGCATCTCGGAGCTGGAACACTCATTTCAATGATGTGATCAAAAAGTTTGGTTTCATCAAAAATGAAGAGGAACCGTGTGTTTTCAAAAAGGTCAGTGGGAGCGCTGTTGTCTTCCTCGTATTGTACGTGGATGACATCCTCCTTATTGGGAATGATATTCCCATGTTGACGACAGTCAAAATATGGTTGTCCAAGGAATTCTCCATGAAAGACCTAGGTGAAGCATCCTTTATTCTAGGAATTAAGGTCTATAGGGATAGACCGAATAGGATGCTAGGACTTTCACAGAAGATGTACATAGAGAAAGTACTAAAGAGGTTTAGTATGGAAAACTCTAAGAGGGGATTAATACCCTTCAGACATGGTATTCATCTTTCCAAGAAGATGTGCCCCAGCACACCTGAGGAAATAGAACGCATGAGCAAGATCCCTTATGCTTCTGCAATAGGGAGCCTCATGTATGCCATGCTATGTACACGACCTGATATAGCCCATGCTGTGAGTGTCACAAGCAGATATCAGTCAAATCCAGGTGAAGAACACTGGACTTCTGTGAAATGTATCCTTAAGTACTTGAAGAAGAACTAAGGATATGATGTTGGTCTTTGGTAACGGAGAAACTCCAAGTCCAAGGGATACACAGACTCAGATTTCATGTCTGATATAGATGATCGAAAGTCGACATCTGGAGTCTGTTTGTGTGCAATGGTGGTGCTGTCAGCTGGAAGAGTTCCAAGCAAACTGTGATAGCAGATTCCACCATGGAAGCAGAATATATCGCTGCATCAGAGGCTGCGAAGAAGCATTCTGGTATAAGAAGTTTGCTGCAGAAATTGGAGTAATGCCATCAGATGCCATTCCTCTATACTGCGACAACAATGGCGCCATAGCCCTTGCTAAGGAGCCAAGGTCTCACCAAAAATCCAAGCACATTGAGCGGCGATACCACCTCATCCGCGATTACCTCGAGAAGGATTATGTCGAGGTCAAGAGAGTCAACTCCGCAGATAATGTGGCAGACCCACTTACAAAGCCGTTGGGCCAGCAGAAGATCGAAGCCCACCTTGAGAAGATGGGACTTAGACTTGTAGCCAATTGGCTTTAGGATAAGTGGGAGATTGTTAGATATATGTGCCCTAGAAGCCAGAATTGGCTGACACTTGTAATACACTTCTAGGGGCAAAATTATAATTTTGACTATAATCAATAAAATTGGTTATTTTCTATCACATATGTGTATTTAGTGTCTGTGATACATCCTTTGAGTTAATGGTAATGATAATTCATATTTTCAAGAGTTGAAAATTTAAGACATGAATAATCATTATTAACTCATAAAATGCTCCGACCATAGGATCATCACGAGGATGGTGATTGATCCTAGAAGGTTGGTGTACAATCGCTTCTCTTTAGTAGATGAGTCTTGAGTCTACGGTGTGGAGACACCGGAGCGAGAGTACAGGTACTCGTTAGAGAATGAGGGCACTGAGCGTGACCACCTCGAGTAGTCATTAGGGAGTCTACCTTCTCGTCAATGACTGACTCGATGCTGCAGTAGTAGTGTGTCTGGTTCTTTGACCTGAGGATGCATCGGCAGTTCACCTTGAGGGTGTTATAGTTTGACTACACCATTACTCGTCTCCTAGCCATATCGGAACCCTGAGGTGTATGTTGGCTATAGCATGTTCATTGTAGGAAACTGGATAGCATCAAGATGGAATCTATCTACCTCGGTGGTAGAGGAGCAGCCCTATGATGATCATGAGAATCAAGTCCAGAAGCCCATGGCCATGGTAGAGTGAAATAATAGAAAGAGTTTCTATTTAGATTTTCACATTCGGACTTGAATCGAATGATTACATCATATGACAGAAACTAGGGTTTGACGAGTTTACCTTAACCCTAATCTGATCGGGGCTCAAGATAGAAGAACTTAATCACATAGGTAGCTGCACCAAGAGGTTCGCATTCAGCTCTGATGGGTTGCCACCATATACTGCTAGGTGTCACTGGTGGATTTTGGGAGCAATTAGAATGATTTAGATGATCGATCATTCTAGCTGTTCGAATCAGAAGAGTTCTGATCCATCGAAAGGAGTTTCGATGATGTCGATGATAGAGATCATGACATATCCCATTACCATATAGAACTGAACCTAACTAGGTCACACAAACAAGGGTTTGAATCTGGTGATCATCAATTGAACTGATCCAGTTCAATTGATCTGAATGAGATTCAATTAGGTTCAAGAAAATCGTGCTAGCACTCGATTGAACCTAACGTTCTTCTTTTACTATCATAAATAAGTTGTCCTGACTGAGCCAAAGGAGTTTGTGCTCAATTCAGAGGCCTTCACTATGGTCTGACTGGAGCTTGTCCAAGTCAGAAAAGGTTGTCTTATTTTGTAAGACATTACCTGCCATTTTTGGTCACCTGCCATTTCTTCATTCTTTGACTTTGGTCAAAAGTCTACCTTTGACTGGTCAAATGTTGACCATTGACACTTTGACTTTCTATCCATGTGTCACGCACCTATTGGAGAGCTGGTGGGGGCCTGTCCCCCTACCAGAACCTGGCAAGGAAGAGGGCGCACGCCACCCTTGGCGTGTGCCCAAGTTGGAGGCGCCCAGGAGTCCCTATTGGATAGGGACTCCATCTCCTTTTTGGATTTCAATTAGAGTTCTCCTAAGAACCAACTTTGACTGGTCTTAGGCATCCTCTAAGGAGGAATCCAGGGGACTCTATTTCCATCAATCAGATTTAGATCTGATTTCATAAAGAGTTGTGATTAGTTGGGAAGAAGAGAAGTTGGATCATAGACAGTCTATAAATAAGACCCTGCGCCCAACTCAGATTGTGGATGAAAAAGTTTGAGAAATTCAAACCCCACGCCCCAAGGCTACCTCTCCCCTCTTCTCCATGCCAAACCCACCTTCTCCCTCTCCTCTCCACATCCAAAAGGAGTTTTGGACCTTGGTTGGTGCAATCCAGACGAGAGAAAGGCGACTGAAAGCTAGAAGGCTGCATTGCTGCAAAGGACGACTGCTGATCTTCGAAAAGAGTTTTGAAGATCCTCCAGATCAGATCCAGATCTAATTTTTGGAGACATGATAGAGAAGAAGAGGGTCTTCAGATCTAGTCCAAGTGGATATCGGTAGAGGCCAGGTGCTTGCATGGCTAGATCCAGAATCTTCTGCTGCTCACAGGATCATCATCGGATAATAGGATTACCCACTTCAAGGTAAATTAAGTTTGATTTAATTTATCTAAATTTATTTTAATTTTTAAAATAATAATAATTAGATCTAAAACATCTTAGATCTAATCTGGATCAAAGAAAAAAATTTTTAATATATATCTCTTAATTCGATCAGATCTGAACGAACCTGGTCCGAAAAATTAGGATTTTCTCTTCAAACACTTGAAGGTAAAGTAAGTTCAAAAAAGTGAAATAGTGGACTAAACTTCAGTGGATATGTAGAGAGCAAGAAATTCCATTATGAACCTAAAGAAGTTTGGCATAATAGAAGCTAAGAAGATATTTAGAAAATGGAAGAGAGCTATAACAAAGATGAAAAGAGGAAGCCTTAGTCCAGCATGGAAGGTTTCCAAATACAAACAGAACCGACCTAGAGGAGGGGTGCAAGCCTGGTCATTCGATCCCGGAAGTTTTAGCTCATACTCTACAGGCACTCCATACTGGATCCTAATTAATGGCAGATCTTCAATAGTTAAGGAGCAAGGGATGGTTTCTAGTATGAAGTTTGGCTGAGGTGCTGCCCAAGGTTCAACTTCCATTTTGATCTCAGGGTTTTGGGAGTTTGGGTTAATCGGGCTTCTAGAATCGCTAGACCAAGAAACTTTAGATGATATTTAGATCAGATTAAATTTGATAAAATCTTCAAAAAACTTAGAAAAAAGAGATGATGAAAACCTAAAAAAAAAAAATAGCAAAACCCATTTTAAAAAAATTGAAGAGATTCTAAAGAATATGAGAAAGCTAAAAATCGAAAGAACAAGGATGAGGGACTAACCTAGGTTGATTGAAAAAACTCAAAGAGAGGACCGAAAAGATAAAGGATAGTTAAGAAGAACGCTGATGGTCGAAGATGTCACGAGAAGACAAAAGCAATGAAAATGGGATGCTTGGAGATGATGAAAAATTAAGGAAGGAGAGCAAGAAGAAGTGCAAATGAAGGTGAGAGGCCATGAAAGAAGGAGAGGTTTAAATAGAAGGATAGAACTAGAGAAAGTTATGATCGAAGGACTTCTTCAGCTAATCCTAACCCACCACGCGTCCCACTCACACCCGCCACCTGATGAAGCAATAATTGTGCCATACATAGAGCTCCATGCTAGATGAGTTTTCAAGAAAATTTGTCCCTTCAGGTGACATTAAATTTTAGCACTAATTTGAAAAAAGATAAAAGATTTCATTCTTCGAGAGCGGAAAACTGGCAAGGGACTTTGGCTACAATAATTTTTCTATGCTCTCTTCATTCAAAATTCAAACTTGAGAGTAGGAGGATAAGTGTTGGAAGAAAAATAACCTCCACTGAAGTCTTTGGCCAAAGTTCTTAGCGGCCGACCTTCCTTTTGTTGGAATTCATCGATCTTCTCAGTAATAAGTTCATACCACAGAACCTTTCAATAGCATATAGAAGTCCGACGGCACGATCTTGAACAGTAAAGTAGAATGGTTGTTATGCTAACCTCACCATCTGACTAAAAATGAATGACAGGGTTAGGGTCCGGTTGCACTTCTTTTGGATGAACTCCTCTAGTTGTGCTTCTTTTGGACAAACTCCTCTAGTCCTGCTCCTTCTAGACGAACTTCTCTAGTCGCGCTCCTTTCAGACAAACTTCTCTAGTTGCGCTCCTTCTAGTCCAACTCCTCCAATCGCGCTCCTTCTGGATGAACTCCTCCAGTAGTGCTCCTTTCAGTCGAATTCCTTCTAGATGAACTTCTCCAATTGCACTCCTTTCGGCAGTGCTCTTTCAGTCATGGACTTAATCCCTACCACTCCTGTTGATTGGAGCCATCCAAAGAAACCTCACCAAATCGCTGATACATAATGACCGCTTCGCAAAGGATGGAGTGCAGAACTTTAGATCTCAAATCAGGGGGCACCTACTTGCGCACGGTCCAAAAAGCTTCCAAACATCTTAAAGCTAGCAGACATTACCCCCAATAGATCTCAACCGATCATAAGTTCACTATATACATCGAAGTCTCCGACTTACGTCCGAACTTCAACAAAGAGTTTTTTCCATCTATAAGTCACGATAAATAATAACTCATCCCCGTAACAAACTCCATGTGGCCGGAACGGTTCACTACTAGATGGTTATGACTGTCACCATCCATTTGTTACATGCTCCATCTATAAAAGGGATCCTCCAGATATGTTTTTCACTAAGCTCTCTTCTCCTTCCTGTTACTCTACTTTTCTATTTTTTGAGCACTCCATTCCAGTTGGCCGAAGAACTAACTTGAGCATTAGAAGATCTTGCTAGAGCCACCTATCTCTGATTTAGACTTTATTTTGCAGGTTCCATTGGTGGCTTTATCTTTCCAACTCCAACTACCTCCGGTGTCCTCATAGATTTCTACACCAACAGCTCTATTTACTTTTTTAGGTTGATCATTGCTAGTTGAAATTTTTGTTTCCAACAAGCCTCTTGAGGTTGTTTGTATTTCTGGTTGCTGAAGTTGATTGCAAAGACTTTTGAATTTCCTTGCCATGCTTCTTTCTTGCCACCTTGGATATGAGCTATTGCTGCTGTAAGAATGACCATTGTATAATATAACATCTAAGGCTTAAGGGCTACTTACAATCAAAGGGCTATCAAGGATCATATTCCCCTTCCAAACATTTTTTTCTCTCTTTGGGAGGGTCAAAGATTGATGATTGGATGCATGTTGATTCTATTGGCTCCATTGGGGCTAATTACTTGAATGGAATTCTATCTATTGCCATAGATTTTCATCATGGCTCGGCTTGGCTGGAGCTGGGTGGTGACTGTAGGATGGCGATAATTGGGCAGCGATTCCTTGGCTAGGGTTGGCTTTGGTGGAGATCCTTCTATTAAAAAATATTCCAAAGCCAATCGTCAGCTTGTTGACAGTTGAGCTAACCTTATAATTGTTTATGATTTATCATGAATAAAATATTTATTCTGGCTTTTTCATCATGTGTACATCTTTTTTTATGAATTTCTGTGTTGTGATGAAGTCCTTAGGACTATTTAGATTTGATAAAAAGAGAATTTATGTTTAATTCTTAAATTTATTTATGATCAAATAATATGTTGTTATCTAGGATGATAATATTTATTGAGTATAGATCATTCTGTGCTATATGGGTTGGTTGTCTTCTTAACCAAGGAGTATCGAGATACTAGTATAGCATGCTGGTGAGATGTATGGATACATCGTCAATAAATATGACCAACTTTGGAGTATTCTACTATCAAGATTTGCTTCAATGGGATATGGATGTAAGTGTTCCTCCGATCTGAGATCACCATGGTGACTCACAAGCAACTCATTGTGCTTTGGTGCTGGACTACCTGAATTTTTAATTCAGTGATGAAAAATTTTTGTATACAATTAAGTACTTATGAAGTCAATGCATGATCAAGATAGGATTGACCACTCCAAAAGCTTGGAGACAATGCATCATTATATTTTAATTTAGCAAAATCTTGGTTAGGATAATCCATATAATGGATTTGAAATTTTGAAATATAATAAGGATGACTTATTTAGCATTGATAGTTAAATCCTGAGTCATTTTTTGAGCATTCAGGATCAAAAGAATGAATTATATGGTAACTATATTCACATGGGTTCTAAAATATTGCTTTACATATATTTAACCTATCTAGACATCGGGTACCATTGCTAGATGATCACTTCGATTGGTATAGAAATTTATTTTTATGCTACCGACTTAAGTTCGAACCTATGAGATTACATACATAAGAGATTTCGAGCTGATCGGATAGTTGATCAATGATTATGAATCGTTCTAGGATCAAATAGTCAATACAATTGATGTTTGATCTAGTGCAAGTGTTGTAGAAGGATTAATTAGTAATCGATTGCTAATTGATTTTATTTGATTGAGCATTAGGGCTGATATTGACTCTAATTAAATGAGATTCAATTTGATTTTGTTTGGACTTGATTAGGTCAAGTCTAATTGATTTATGAGATAAGTCAATTGCAAGGAAGATTAATTTTTGACTCAATTAGGACTTGTGTGCACCTAATTTCTAATTTGATTAAAATTAAAATCAAAATTAAATATGATTTAATCTAATTTAATTGAGCTCCCAGTTGCATTAGGATTATCCTTAATTAGGTTACTCCAATTCTAATTTAATTAGATTTAAAATCTTGGTTTGACAAAAAAAAAACTAGAGAGCCTAGTTGGACTAGGACTCTCTCTCTTGTCTAACACCTAACTTCCCACACCCATGCCCCGTTATTCTAATTTTTGCATAAAGTTTTCTCATGCCAAAGTAGGCCCACACATGCCCTCCCCTCTCTAGTTTGGAAATTTGTTTTGATTGGGTCAAAACAAGTAAGTTGTTTTAATCTAGAACTTTATTTGATAGAGTTTGATAATTTCCAAACTCTATCAACTAAGAGGCGCCAACTATAATCAGATTTGATCTAATTTTTGCATAGGAAAGGAGGATTTTTTGCGTGCATTTCTGGTATCCCAAGGGTTGGGCGCCCCCTACAATTCTACCTTTCGACTTGCCTTTCTAGGTATTTGACCTAGAGAAGAACTCTACAATATCTCTCTATTTATGAGGGCTCTTGGCATAGAATTTTCTGAGGCTTTTCACCATGGGATATGATGGAAATCATGTAGGATTTAAAGCATGCAATTCAAAACTTTTTCATATTTTGTGTATGCAGTGGAAGCAAAAATTAATCTAATATTAATTTTAGGCATGCATTGATCTAATCAATAATCCTACACTAGGATCTAGACATGTATATATATAATAGAAAATTAAATACATTTGATCAGTAAATTATATTTGCTAACCGCTTCGTGTTTAGAACACGATACCTGAGCATGGGTAGCCGAACTCCACAATTTGAATTCACTGAAAGAACTGGAAGAAGCCTTCTCGCATTGTGATGCAGTCACATAGTTATCTGGCCTCTACAGTTAGTCCATATGGAGCTTCTGATCCCAACCAGCTCCATCGGAGTGCTAGCTCCTAGCCAAAGCCTTCGATAGTTAATCTTCGTCGATCCGATCGACGATCTTCTTCCGATCACCAAGATACTTCAGAAGATTAGAAGATGCTGTATGGAGGATGATGAGGTGGTGTGTGAAGTTTGGTGGTGATCGGGCACTCACAGCGCTCAATCTCTCCACCCTAACCCAGGATCCTAACCCTAGGATTTTGCACACTCAAAAAATCCTGATGCCCGAAAATGCTCTCACGCCCTCTCTTTGAAATTTTTTCATGAAACAAATTTTCATGATAGGAGGACTCCCCTATCTATGCAAATTCTACTCAGATCTTATCTAAAGTGGATGATCGAAAGAAAGGAAAAAAAAACTATGGCATGAGAGGAATAACTTGGCACAAGAAAACTTTTCTCTCCCTTTTGAATTTTCTCATGCCCAAAAATGTTGCACTCCCTCTTTGGAATTCTCTCTCATGAATCCTTCTAACTCCGTTGCACATGCCTATAGAAAATCCAGATTTAAAATGGGTGACTAAGTGTGAAAAGTGCATGGAACAGATAAGGAGAGAAGGTTAGGGAGGTTTCGACCAATCCACTTGAATTCAAAATTCAAGTGGATGAGTTATCCTCTTCCAACACCCCTACCACCTATTTGATGCATAGAAGGACTCTCTTTCTCCACACACATGCCAATAAGATCAGAAAAAATTTATGACAAATGAAAAAAGGGCATGGGAAAAGGATAATGCAAGGAAGTTAGAACTGGTTCAAGCTCCCACCAACTTGAATTCAAAATTCAAGTTTAATCTGATCCAACACTTGGACCGGGTCAAAGGGAGAAAAGAGAGGGTGCACACTTCTCCTTTGGGCATGGAAAATCTCACGCACATTCTCAATGTGCGTGGAGAAAAAATATGGGTCAAAGGTCAACACGCAGGAAGAAGGGAGTTTAAAATTCAAATCTTATTTGACTTATTCAAATTAATTTCAACCAAACCAATTTATCTAAATCCAATTAGACTAGATCAAATCTAATCAAATTAGGCTTAACCCAACCTAATAAAATTTTAGTCAAATTAGAAACTAATTAGGTCTAGGTCCTGATTACATCAGGATCGAATCCTCCATAGCGATTAGGTCATCTCATGACCTAATTGGGTCAAACCCAATCAAATCAAAATCAGTTAAATTTGATCAAATTCTTATTACTCAATCAAATTGAGCTAATCAATAATTAAATTACTCATTAGTCATCTAAAATTATTAGAATCTCATTTCGGTGGGACCCATGAAGGTAGAGTCCCAGTCTAGTGGGACTCCCGATCATAGAGTTCAAGTCTAGTGGAACTCTTAACCATAGAGTCCTAGACCATTGGGATCCTTGATCAGCTATTAGATCAGTTAGGAACTCCTATTGTGTGTGACTCCATAGGCTTGAATCCTAAGTCAGTAGCATTGAATCAATTTTCTATATCAATTGATGTGACCATCTAGTAATGGTACCCAACATCCGGATTGGTCGAATAGTCGCATCACAACATCCACGAACCTATGGCATATGATTATTGTATAACTCATCTCCTTGAACTCAATGCTCAAAGGATGATCTAGAGTTTACTACCAACCCTAAAAATGATCCACATTATATTTCAAAATTTTAGCATCCATCGTATGGACTATCCCGACTGAGATTCTGCTAAATTAAAATATAGTGATGCATTTACTCCAACACTTGGAGGAGTCAATCCCATATTGACTCATGCACCAACTAAATAAGTACTTGACTGCACCTAGTAATCTTTCATCACTGAATTAGAAATTCAGGTAGTCCGGTACTAAAGTATAGTTAGTTGCTCGTAAGTTACCATGGTGATCTCAGGTCTAAGAGATACTTATATCCATATCCGTCATGAGCAACTTTTGATAGTAGCGAACTTTGCAATTGGATCATGATTAGTGAAATGTACCCCTACATTTCACCTACATGCCATACCAGTATCTCCATACTCCTTGGTTAAGAGGATAACCAACTCATATGGCATGCAATGACCTACACTCGATAAATATTGTCATCCTAGGTAACAACATATCATTTGATCATGATCAAAATTAAGGATTAAATAATAAATTTTTCTTTGTCAAGTCTAAATAGTTCTTAGGATCTCATCATAGAAGAGTTCATTACAGGAAGATGCACAAATATGATGAATGCCAGAATAATAATTTTATTCATTTATAATTCAAGCATAAATTATATTCAGCTCAACCATCTACAACCTAGATGATTGGCTTTAGGATATAATTCCCAACATGATACTCTCTTTGGGTGTGAGATTTTGGGCGCTAATTATCTTAGGGCATGGTGTTCCTTTTAGACACAACATTGTGTCCTGATGAGAGAAAAGAAAGAGAGAAGAAGGGGTTCTTCTCGAGGATTTTGTTCCTTCTTATTCCACATATCTTTGAGTGATTTGAAAGGAAGATCTTCTCTCCTGAGTCCTCCTTAGATTCTTTATCACTTGGAAGGTCTACGAGATCCAAAGAAGAAGATTAAAGATTAACCATCAAGAAGGGATCTGCAAGGTGCTAGCAAGATGTGTAGATTTTTGATCATCGAACCTTCGATCAAATTTGAAGCTTCATATGGATAATCCATAGAGGTTGGATGATTTGTGTGGCTCTAAGCGATGTTCTCAACCATAAAAATAATAAGCAAAGTTCTTGACTTGCGATTAGGTTTAGAGATCTGATCTCTATAGTGTACTAGATTTGATTTAGATCTAATCGATATTGATATGATCAGTACCTTCAAGTTATTTATTATTTAGATTTAATACATGCTAATATCATATCATAAGATCCTATATCTAAATATTTTTACATGCATTAGTAGATTAATATGATCAATCCATGTTTTCTGCTTCTGCTATTTTGAAAAAGTTTCAAAATCTATGCACGAAATCCTAGAGTTTTTCCATCACCTCCAATGCTCAGGCCAGAAACTTATAGAACAGAAGAAAAGGAGCACCAGAGAGAGATTACCTACTCTAGTGGTCCCTTGATTATCTGTATTTATAGACTGAGGCAAAAGCCATAAGAGGGAAGAGTTATGGGAGCTATCCTGTTTCTTTCAATTGCATCATTTCAAAATTTTTGGCCTAATTTCTCAAGATTTGGTGGTTGTGGTTCCTATTAGTTGCATGGTTTGAAAGAATATGCAGGATCTCCTAATCAACCCTTCCAAATCATGTGGGTCAGTGGCTTAATGCATGTAGGCCAACTGAGACATGGGTCAGTGGCTGATTCATGAAGGTTGATGGAGATAAATTAAGGTCGATGGCAAATGCATGCATTAGTGATCAATGAAGATAAAGGTCAATGGCAAATGCATGCATTGGTGGCCGACCTTTGGGTCGGCCTAACCAAAGTTTTCCAATGTCTTCAGTTTCAGTATTAAAGATGTTCTATTTATATCATATACCTCCTACTCTTGAGTCTGAGTTAGAATAGGGTCAAGTGAAGGGAGTATAATGAATTAAATTTGCTAATGACACGTGTCATGTTTTTGTTCTTCAGGCAGAAATGGCACATCTGCAACTTTTGGGGCTAATTGAATCATTGCATCAGGGAGTTGGTGGGGTATGTGAAGAGGTGTCAGAAGGCATTTATTAAAGATTCAGTCAAATTCGAAGTGTCATGCATATCTTTAAAGATATGCTCATAAATATACCTCCTAGTGTAGGGTTTGATGACCAGGGAAAAGCATGGATTTCAAAGCTTTTTATAAAGAAATCCATAAAGTCAAACCCTAACCCAGGACCACCTTATTAAATTCAAATCATGTAACATACATTGATAATATAAGCTTAGGGCATAAAATCATACCTGGATTGCTAAATCTTGATTTGTATCAGAATTCTAGCAGAGGTCCAGCAAGGATTCCATCAGGTGCCCACATGTTCATCCTCCAATGTTGATCCACATAGAGACTTGATCAAGCCTCTAACATCTTCTCAAATTTATTTCTTGAATTAAATTCTTATTGTAAGAATTTAATTTGGGCAGAACCTCCTTTAGCCTTGCTTCCTTCCTCCTAGCCTTCCCTTTATCTTCCTTTCTTTTCTCCTTGTCTTCCTTATTTTTATTCCTAGACCCTTGTACTAAAGAAGACTTCTTGTCCTTATTAGGACCTTGTCTTAACAAGAGAAGGAAGAAAGAAATTCAATAATAGGGAGAAGATGTTAGAAAGAAAGGATTGGGATGAATGATCTGACTCCCAGTGTGCACCCCTTATTTATAATGTACGTAAGGGTGCCTTAGATCATCTCATGCCTCTCCCCATTTAATTTGTCATGCACATTTAGATGTCTCACACCCCATATAAAATCTCAGGACATGTGGATGTATGTAGAATTAATTTCAAGAGTTGCTTCAAGAAAAAAGACTCTTCGAAAAAAATTCTACATTGTTTTTCTAAGAGTCGCGAGAGTTTGTTTGTGGCACCAAGTACTTGATGGGTAGAGATCTGATTTGAAGACCATCTAATGGTCTATAAGGGAGGTGCCATATCAGATAAGGGGCATTGGGGTCAAAGTCCTATTTTCCTTAGACTCTTGGTCCAAGAGACACCATTCAAAGGAGGGGCGGCAAGCTAGCTTTTCTTATCCAAATACCAAATAACAACTGAGGAGTTTAACCAATAGAAGGACTCTTCTATGCCTCCTTACATTTGAAAACTACGTAAACATAATTTTACATAGAAAAAATAAGTGGATAAGAATGAAGGAAGTTGGCACCAGCATTTTTCCATGCGCCAAAATTGTTTGTGCAAGGAACCATCCATACGCACTGAGAGAGAGAGAATCATTGGTGCATGGGATTTAGAAAAGAGATGTCCAAATCCCTAGTCAACAATCCAGGTGTCAATCCAATTAAAGAATTATATCTAATTTGGATTAAATTGGATCTAATAAGCCCAAATTAGAACCAAATTCAAATCCAATTCGAATGTAGGTGTTAGGATTTGCAACATATGCTAGCATGCTCAACTTGCAAACATGATCTAATCAAATTAGATCCTTAATCAATTTTCTTTGTGTATGACCTATTGGATTTCACATCTAGCTAGCGGTGGGTTTGGGTGTGATTGGACCTAATTTGATTAAAAACCAACCAAACCGATTTAGGTCAAATCGAGCTGACCTGATTCAATCAATCAAAATTCTTTCTAATTGGTGATCAAATTGAACTCTTTAATTTGATTGAACCCACAAGACAAGATTAACATCTAGTAATGTATTATGTTTGTCCAGAAGATATGAAATTTTGATGAAATACTAAAAAATATCCTTTAATGGAAAGTTATCGTGCAATTCGATCCTATGATCAACCTACATCCCGAATATGACATTGGATATGGAATCATGTCAAATCCAATATCATATTCCTATTTCTCTCAATCTTATAATGATGATTTAATTAATAAAATATTAGAAACCTTTTCTAATTTTCATCATATTTTGATCAAAGTCTTTCTGAATCATCATTTGATTGAAGCAATTAGGATGCGATCTCCTCTTACTAGGAGCGATCAATTTTTTGTTGACCTACTCATAATCTCCATATATAATCTATCATATTTAGAACATCTCGTGCATGACTAAGTCATGAATGAGTATGAACCAAAATATAGATTCATGCATACATGGTTCTATGGCAGTCTCAGGTCAAAAGATTACATGCACAACTCTCACTATGAGAACCATCTATTGACAAGTAGATATGACTCCATTAGATATTCTCAAGTCGGATCAATTTAGTGAACCCATTCTCAAATGAGCACCCATATTCTTGTATTAGTATCTTACTTAAGTGATTGTGAGATCAATCACCCTCTCCATCGAGCATACACTGGATGTGCTAGTCTTTTCAGAAATATTGATCCCCAACTCAATGTTCCATCGACCAAAAATATTTTAGATTAGGGTTCTAAGATTTTAGGTCTCATAGGTATGATCTCATCATAATCCTAAAATCATAGCTCTATGGGGCTCATCATAATCTTAAAATAAATAATTAAGACATAGCATATGATGAAATAAAAATATCTTTATTTATTTAAACATGTAATTATATGACACTGGAAGATAAAAAAATAACCCATCAAAATACATATTTCTATTATCTTATAGGGCATATTTCTTTCAATTTTTTTCTTGCACTAAAGCCAATCATCCTTATATTTCAACCTGATACAATCGAGGTCACGATCAAACTACTGCTGTGGTAGAGTCTTAGTGAACAAGTCTACTATGTTGTTTTTTGTTTCTACTCATTCAGTGACTACATCTTATCTTTTGACAATCTCACGAACGAGATGAATTGTATCAGAATGTGCTTGGATTTATGATGAGACCATGGTTCCTTTGCTTGAGCAACTACTCTAATATTATCATAGTTAATTGGTACTGGATTCTAAATCTCTAAAACAACACCCAATTTAGTGATGAACTTCTTTATCTAGACAGCATCCTTGGCAGCTTTACTTATAGCTATGTACTCTGTCTTAGTGGTTGAGTCAGCTATAGTTTGCTGCTTGAAGGTCTTCCAACTCACTGTTCTACTATTTAGAGAAAAGACATATCCTAAAATAAATTTACTATCATCTGGGTCTAATTGAAAACTAGAGTCAAAATATCCTTCCAGTTTAAGATCAGATCCTCCATATATCCAAAAAATATTCTTAGTCCTTCTCAAGAACTTAAGAATATTTTTCACTGATTTTCAATGATTCTCTCCTAGATTAGCCTAAAATCTACTAGCTATGTCTAAGGCAAAAGCAACATCAAGCATGGTACATAACATGGTATACATTATCGAACCTACTGTCGAAGCATTAGAAATAGAACTCATCTTATTTCTCTCTTATTGATCTTCCTAAGTGATTTTGATGATGACTAAATATTAAAGAACTTGACTACTAATAATTTTTTTTAAAGTATTCTAAAGATCAGAAGAAAGAAAGCACTTTGACTAAAACAAGCAAGAAATCAAAAGCAATTCAAATTAGAATCAAAAGAGCATGTTCGATGATAAATTTTCTTTGAAAATGGCCTTAGAGTATTTTCAAGATGTCTCCAAAAATTTTCGAGACATCTCTTGGTGTTTGGCACGCTAAAATAGGGCTCTGATACAGTTTTGAGAGATCTTGAGTTGAACTCGAGACATCTCTATCTCAAAAAATAGAAGTATTATTTTTGTGCTCTAAGATTGAGACATCTCAAAGAATTCTTGAGAGGTCTTGAAGTCATAGCAAGATGTCTCCATCAGAACTGAGAGGTTTTGATCTTAGGTGGCAATTTTTTTCAGAAAGTAGATTTTCGAGCGATTGAGAATAAGATGCCTCGTGATTAAATCGAGAAGTCTCAAAGTGCAATGAGACATCTCGAGGCAATCTGAGAGGTTTCAAAACATAGGGACAGCTTTTCAACAAATAGTTCCAAACTTGCTTTTTTCACCTTCAATAGCTAGTTCTTGAAGGAGAAATCCTGATTTTCTGGATCAGATTCGTTCAGATCTGATTAAATCGAGAGACATATTTTAAAAATTCTTCTCAGATCTAGATTAGATCTGACACTTTTTTAGACCTGATTTATAATCTGATAATTAAAAAAATAAAACTAAATTAATTTTGAATTAATTTTTACCTTGATCTTGGGTAATCTAATTGCCTATTGATGATCCTACGGAAGCTCTGAGGTTCTGGATCTAGCCATGCAAGTGCCTGGCCTCTACTGATATCCACTCAGGTTGAATCTGGAGATCTTCTCCTTCTCTTTTTTTTCTCCAAAATTTAGATCTGGATCTGATTTGGAGGATCTTCAAAACACCTTCTGAAGATCACCCATCGTCTCTGTAGTAGTGCTGCCTTCTTCCTTTTTTGTCAGCCTTTCCTTGCCTGACTCGCACTAATCAGAAGAACCCAACTTTCTTGGGCGTGGAGAGGAGGGAGAGGACCAGATGGTGGTGTGGAGAAGGGAGAGGGACAGCCTTGGGGCATGGCTTGGAAGAAAAGTTTTAAAAGTGGGCGTAGATAGGGTCTTTTTATAGACTCTGCTGTGCCATACAGTGCTGCATCACCCTGGCCAATCATATTGCTTCATGCAATCAGATCTAAATCTGATTGGTGGGATGACATCACCTGATCTAATCAGATAAGAGACCCACAGGTTCATTCTTAGATGGTGCCTAAGACTAGTCAACGTAGATAACCAAGGGCCACCTAAGTAGAAACCAAGAAGCAACTTGGAGTCCCATCCGTATGGGACTCCAGCATCCCTATCCATGGGCGCATGCCATCCTAAGCGTGCACCCCCTTCTTTCCAATTTTCAAAGAGGGGACAAGCCCCTATCTGCTCTCCAATAAGTGCATGATACATGGGCAGATGTCCAAGGGTCAAAGGTCAATGTTTGACCAAGTCAAAGTACAAGAATTAGCAGATGACGAAAAATGGCAGGTGTTGTCTTAAATTTATCTCATAAATTAAGATAATCCTTTTCTAACTTAGACAAGCTCTAGTCAGACCAGGTAAAGATACCTGAGTGAGCACAAACTTATTTTGCTCAGTCGAGACAACTTTTAAGATAGAAAAAGGAGAACATTAGGCTCAATCGTGTGCTAGCACGATTTCCTTGAACCTAATTGAATCTTATTCAAATCAATTGAACTGGATTAGTCCAATTGATGATATCCAGATTTAAATCCTTATTTGTGTGATCCAGTTAGATTCAGTTCTATATGGTAATGGGATATGTCATGATCTCCATCATCGACATCATCAAAACTCCTTTTGATGGATCAGAACTCTTCTGATTTAGACAACTTAGAATGATCGATCATCTAAACCATTCTAATTGCTCCCAAAATCCACCAGTGATACCTAGTAGCATATGGTGGCAACCCATCAAAATTGAAAATGAACCTCTCGATGCAGCTACTTATGTGATTAAGTTCTTCTATCTTAAGCCTCGATCAGATTAGGGTTAAGGTGAACTCGTCAAATCCTAATTTCTATTATAGGATTTAATCAACGATTCAAGTCCGATGTGAAAATCTTAATAGAAACTCTTTCTATTATTTCACACTCTCTGCCATGGCCATGGGCTTATGGACTTGATCTCATGATCATCATAGGGCTGCTCCTCATCCATCGAGGTAGATATATTCCATCTTGGTGCAATCCAATTCCTACAATTAACATGCTATAGCCAACATACACCTCAGGATTTCGAATGGCTAGGAGATCGAGTCATGGTATAGTCAAACTATAACACCCTCAAGGTGAACTACCAATGCACCTCAGGTCAAAGAACTAGAAATACCACTGCAGCATCGAGTCAGTCATCGACGAGAAGATAGACTTTCTTATGACTACTCGAGGTGATCACGCTTAGTGCCCTCGTTCTCTAACGAGTACCTGAACTCTTGCTCCGGTGTCTCTACACCATAAACTTAAGACTCATTTACTATAAATAAGCAATTGTACACTAACCTTCTGGATCAATCACCATCCTCATAATGATCCTACGATCAGGAGCATTTTATGAGTTAATAAATGAAAATTCATATCTTAAATTTTCAACCCTTAAAAATATGAATTATCATTATCATTAACTCAAGGGATGTATCACAGACACTAAATTCACTTATGTGATAGAAAATAACCAACTTTATTTTTTATAGTCAAAATTATAATTTTGTCTTTAGAAGTGTATTATAAGTATCAGTCAATTTTGGCTTCTAGGACACTCATATCTAACAAACTCCCACTTGATCTAAAGCCAATTGACTACAAATCTAAGTCCCATCTTCTCAAAGTGGGCTTCGATCTTCTGCTGGCCCAATGGCTTTGCAAGTGGATCCACCGCATTATTTGCGGAGTCGACTCTCTTGACCTCGATGTAATCCTTCTCGAGGTAATCACGGATGAGGTGGTATCGCCGCTCGATGTGCTTGGATTTCTGGTGAGACCTTGGCTCCTTAGCGAGGGCTATGGTGCCATTGTTATCGCAGTACAGAGGAATGGCATTTGATGGCATCACTTCGATCTCTACGGCAAACTTTTTGTACCAGAATGCCTCCTTGGCAGCTTCTGATGCAGTGATATATTCTGCTTCCATGGTGGAATCTGCTATTACTGTTTGCTTGAAACGTTTTCAGCTGATAGCTCCACCATTGCACATAAACAGACTCCCAGATGTCGACTTTCGATCATCTACATCGGATATAAAGTTCGAGTCTGTATACCCCTGGACTTGGAGTTCTCCATTACCAAAGACCAACAACATATCCTTAGTTCTTCTTAAGTACTTAAGGATATATTTCATAAAAGTCCAGTGCTCTTCACCTGGATTTGACTGATATCTGCTCGTGACACTCACGGCATGTGCTATATCAGGTCGTGTACATAACATGGCATACATGAGGCTTCCTATTGCTGAAGCATAAGGGATCTTGCTCATATATTCGATTTCCTTAGGTGTGCTAGGGCACATCTTCTTGGAAAGATGAATGCCATGCCTGAAGGGTACTAAACCTCTCTTAGAGTTTTCCATACTAAACCTCTTTAGTACTTTCTCTATGTACATCTTCTGTGAAAGTCCTAGCATTCTATTCGGTCTATCTTTATAGACCTTAATTCCCAGAATAAAGGATGCTTCTCCTAGGTCTTTCATGGAGAATTCTTTAGATAACCACATTTTAACTATGGTCAACATGGGAATATCATTTTCGATAAGGAGGATGTCATCCATGTACAATACGAGAAAGACAACAGCGCTCCCATTGATCTTTTTGAAGACACATGGCTCCTCCTCATTTTTGATGAAATCAAACATTTTGATCATATCATTAAAATGAGTGTTCCAGCTAAAAGATGCTTGCTTAAGTCCATATATGTACCTTTGCTGCTTGCAAACCTTATGATCATCATCACTGGATGTGAAACCTAGCGGCTATTCTATATAGATATTTTCCTTAAGATATCCATTTAAGAATGCTGTTTTCACATTCATTTGCTATATTTCATAATCGAAATAGGCTGCAACAACAAACAATGTGCGGATGGATTTTAGCATAGCTACTGGCGAAAAGGTATCCTGATAGTCAATGCCTTCGCATTGACTATAACCTTTTGCCACTAATCTAGCCTTGAATGTCTCCACATTTCCATCTACACCAATCTTTCTCTTGAAGATCCATTTGCACCCAATAGGTACTATACCTTCTGATGGATCTACCAAGGTCCAGACTTGGTTTGAGTGCATCGAGTCAATTTCTGACTTCATTGCCTCTAACTATTTCTCGGAGTCGATATATGATATTGCCTCGTTATAGGTTTTGGGATCATCATCATGAACCCCATTACCTATGAGGAACATTTCTCTACATCCTCTGAAATAGTACCTAAGTACCTCTCAGGAGGATGAAAAATCTTTTTCGATCTACGAGGTGGAGGAGGTAGTGTATGGCTTGGCTTAACCTGATTTGATTCCATTTGGTTTTTAGCTCGTTGCTCTTGTGAGACTTTCTCATCGAGCTTGATCTATTTTCCAATGCCGCTATCTTGAATAAACTATTTTTTAAGAAAGATGGCATGTCGACTCACAATCACATTGTGATCTTCTGGAATGTAGAAATAATATCCTAATGACTCTTTAGGATATCCTATGAATCGAGCTCTAAAAGACCTAAAGTCTAACTTGTCTGTTTGTTGTGTTTTGACATGAGCCGAACAACCCCAAATTCTGAGATGGCTCAAACTTGGTTTCTTACCATGCCATATCTCATACGGTGTGGTAGGAACGGTCTTAGAAGGAACCCTATTCAGTAAGTATATTACTGTTAACAAACAGTATCCCTAAAAAAAATCAAGAAGGTTTGTGGAGCTCATCATGGATCGGATCATATCTAATAGGGTCTGGTTCCTCTATTCTAAAACCTCATTGAGTTGTGGTGTTCCTGGTGGAGTCCATTGAGAGACTATGCCATTTTCTTTGAGATAGTCTATGAATTTCCGACTAAGGTATTCACCTCCTCGATCTGATCGAAGAACCTTAATGAGTTTTTCAATTTGCTTTTCTACTTCATGTCTGAATTCTTTGAACTTTTCAAATGCTTCAAACTTGTGTCTCATAAGATACACATACCCATACCTAGATAAATCATCGATAAAGGTTATGAAGTAGACTAAGTTGCCTCTAGTCGGTACATCGAATGGGCCGCACATATCTGTATGTACTAGGGCAAGAAGATCTGTGGCCCTTTCCCCATGTCCTACAAAAAGATGCTGGTCATTTTGTCATGAAGACAGGATTCATAAATTAGATATGACTCGGAAGTCAATGGACTCAATAGGCTAGTTTTCTCCAATTTATTAACCCTATCTTCTGCTATATGACCTAATCTTAGGTGCCATAGATACCTATCATTAGGACTATCCCTAGGACGTTTTGATTTTATGGCATTCATATTTTGCTCAAAGTTAAAAATAGATACATCAACATGTAACTGATAAAGATCGTTAATAAGGAAACCATTTGTAATTTTATTTCTTTCATAAAGAATGTTACAATGGTCCTTAAGAAAACTAATTACATAGCCTTCTAATGTAAGGCAAAAAATAGAAATCAAATTTTTGCTTGCTGCAGGCACATAATAACAGTCTTTTAATACTAAGTCTAAACTAGATGGTAGTCGAAGAGGGTATGTTCCCACGGCCACGGCAGCAACTCTTGCTCCATTTTCAATGCGTAGGATCATCTCACCATCTCTCAGCCTTCTGCTATCCTCAAGACCCTACATAGAAGTGCACAAGTGAGCACTAGAACCAGAGTCAAGCACCCAACTAGATGCAGCAGAAACCATAAGGTTAGACTCAATAACGAGCATACCTCCAGAAGGACCTTCCTTCTTCTTTAGGGTGAACAGGTAAGTAAGGCAATTCCGCTTCCAATGGCCGTCATTGTTATAATGGAATGCTTTTCTTTGTCAGCAGCCTTCTTCTTCGGCTCTATCTTTTTCTTCTTTCCTCCTTCCACCTTCTGCTTTTTCACAGACTTCTTCTTTCCAAAAGACTTTCTCTTGGAAGAAGTCCGTTCTATAGCAAGCACTGAGCCTTTAGAATCTTTCATGGAAAGCTCAGCGGTAACCAGCATGTTCATAAGTTCGGCCAAGGAGTTTTGAAGTTTATGCAATGGTAGTTCATGATGAACTATCCAAATGCATCAGTCAAGGATTGCAGAATTATGTCATTCTGCAGATCCAAGTCCAACCTCACTCCGAGCTTCTCAAGCTCTTTCAAGTTCTTGATCATCATCAGACAATGATCTTGGACTGACTGTCCATCATGCATCTTAGCCTTGAATAGTCATTTAGTGACTTGATACTTGGCTGCATGACTCTGTTCATCAAACATCTCTTGTAGGTGAGCCAACATTTGGTGAGCAATTTTGATATCTTTATGTTGGCGTTGAAGCTCATCAGACATCAAGCCCAACATGTAGTATCTGGCCTTATTATCTTCGTCAGTCCACTTATCTAGAGACACTCTCTATTCAGCAGATGGATGAGTTGGTAAGGTGGGAGGGTCCTGGTCCAATACATGAGTTAACTTCTCAAAATTCAAAATAATTTTAAAGTTCCAGAGCCAATCCTTATAATTTGGTCCGATCAGTCTGTGGGTGTTTAGGATTCATGCTAGTGGATTGGATGCAGACATCTTCTTATAGAGAGTCAAAGTTTCTAGTTAGGTATTATAATTAAGACTTAATCAATTTATTTAAAAATTTTATTTTTAAATAAATTAGCTTCCACTATTTTCTCAAATTTCTACACTCTCTCTATAGAGATGTAAAAATCTTCGCGATTATTGATTTCTAATGGATGGTGCGGTCCCACCGACTTACTCATCACCTCACCTAACAATTATTGATGATGGATTAGCCAATGGGTGAACAATTCTTGTTCAATGATTCTCTAATCATGGTGCATCCAAACTTGGTCTCTAATTCATGAATCTTACCATGTCCGAAATATTGATCCACTCCCTAGTTAAGTCGACCCACCATTTGTATAGATTGGATTTCTAATTGAGTCTCTCACCGTATCCAAAATATTGAGCCCAATTCATCCTCCAGCCCATAGCATCCAATGCCTAATAGACATGGTTGCATCTTTTTGGTGCAACTGAGCCACTGTAACCAGTCGAGAAAAATTAACCCCGAGAAGAGCCCGCATATCTACAATGGTAGAAGACCTTAGACTTAATCTTTTCTTAGGGAGATTTGATTTAGGTCTCATTAAACTAGACTTGATATAGTCATAACCATTATGACTAACCTAGTGGCATGGGTTAGCTCGGATTATTAACCAACTCAGATCAGAACTGAGTCAACAAACATGGCCAGGTAAGTGAGACTGGTGGAAGGGATATGCCATTAACTTGACAAGAATGTATTCGAGTCGAGTAGCTCCCAATTAAAAATCAGTCGGTCAGATCTATCAAACTTACCTTAGACATCAAATTATTGAGACAGAACCAATTAGATTAGTCTACAATCTAGACTCTAACCACTGAGTCTAATTAGGTCTTAGCTTGATCAATCACATTCGTGACTCGATCTTGACCCAGACTTAATCCTATTAGGCTGGTCAATTTAAGCATTGTTGATCCTATCTAACCAACTTTTGATTCGGTTTGATCAATCGCTAGACCTAATTGAGCTACCCAAGCCCGAACCCAAATTTATGAATATGTATTAGATTTGAAATTCTCAATTTTAGAGCTAATTGATATTTCATAAACTTAATTCTCAATTAAGTTAGGGTTTAGGAATAAAACATGTAAAAAGATCCCAGGATTTCAGGATCTAGGGTTTTGCAGAAAGTAAGTTTTCAATTCTGATTAAGGACGAATGCGCAGCACCCCTACACATCATAAAAACACCCCATCGAATGGGTGGAGAGGGTCTTTAAGCCCTACTTTGTTCTTATGATCGGACGGTCAAGGAGAATACCTTAATCAGAAAAACAACTGATCTACAAAAATAAATTAGATTTAAGCATATATCTCATATAAAAAATAGATCTAATTAAAATATATTTTGTATATATCACATATATCATGCATGCATATTTTTTAGATCTAAATTATCTCATATTCATCTAAAAAATTAAATTTAAATTTGATCATATCAAATAAAATTTAATCTAGACCTATTTGTAGAACTATTCTACAACTAGTCTAAACATGCAACTATCATATCTCATATGAACAATTAATTTTATTTTATTTTTTATTTTTAGATCTGATTATAATATTTATAATATCAAAAAAAAAAAATAAAAAGATCTAAAAATTATTTTTAATCAAATAAAAATTATGATAAAACTAGACTACACATAGAATAATTCTATTCCTAGTCTAGTTATATATCTCATTCATAATAGATCTAAACTAATTTTTTTAAATTTTTTTAATTTTTTGATTTTAGATCTAATCACATCTCATGTGATATCTAAAATCACTAATTAATTAGATTAAATTAGATCTAATTTAATAAGAACCTGGCTCTGATACCAATTGAAGGGAAAATCCTAATTTTTTGGGTCAGGTTCGTTCACATCTGATTGGATCGAGAGGCATATTTTAAAAATTCTTCTCAGATCTAGATCAGATCTGATACTTTTTTAGATTTAATTTATAATTTGATAATTAAAAAAATAAAACTAAATTAATTTTGAATTAATTTTTATCTTGACTTGGGTAATTTGATTACCCATTGATGATCCTACAGAAGCTCTGAGGTTCTGGATCTAGCCATGCAAGCACCTGACCTCTATCGATATCCACTCAGGTTGGATCTGGAGATCTTCTCCTTTTCTTTTTTTTTTATCTAAAAATTAGATTTGGATCTAATTTGGAGGATCTTCAAAATACCTTATGAAGATCACCCGTCGTCTCTACAGTAGTGCTGCCTTCTTCCTTTTTCGTCAGCCTTTTCTTGCCTGACTCGCACTAATCAGAAGAACACAACTTTCTTGGGTGTGGAGAGGAGGGAGAGGGCCAGATGGTGGCATGGAGAAGGGAGAGGGATAGCCTTGGGGTGTGGCTTGAAAGAGGAGTTTTAAAAGTGGGCGTAGATAGGATCTTTTTATAGACTCTGCTGCGTCATGCAGTGCTGCATCACCCCGACCAATCACGTTGCTTCGTGCAATCAGATCTAAATTTGATTGGTGGGATGACATCACCTGATCCAATCAGATGAGAGACCTATAGGTTCATTCTTAGATGGCACCTAAGACTGATCAAAGTAGATATCCAAGATCACCTAAGTAGAAATCAAGAAGCAACCTAGAGTCCCATCCGTATGGGACTCCAGCATTCCTATCCATGGGCACACGCCATCCTAGGTGTGCATCCCCTTCTTTCTAATTTCTAGAGAGGGGACAAGCCCCTATCTGCTCTCCAATAAGTGCATGATAGATGGGTAGATGTCCAAGGGTCAAAGATCAATGTTTGACCAAGTCAAAGTACAAGAATTAGCAGATGATGGAAAATGATAGGTATTGTCTCAAATTTATCTCATAAATTAAGACAATCCTTTTTAACTTGGACAAGCTTCAGTCAGACCAGATAAAGGTACCTAAGTGAGCACAAACTCATTTGGCTCAGTCGAGACAACTTTTAAGATAGAAAAAAGAGAACGTTAGGCTCAATCGTGTGCTAGCATGATTTTCTTGAACCTAATTGAATCTTATTCAAATCAATTGAATTGGGTTAGTCCAATTGATGATATCGAGATCCAAATCCTTGTTTGTGTGATCCAGTTATGTTCAGTTCTATATGGTAATGGGATATGTCATGATCTCCATCATCGATATCATCGAAACTCCTTTCGATGGATCAGAACTCTTCTGATTCAGACAACTTAGAATGATCGATCATCTAAACCATTCTAATTACTCCCAAAATCCACCAATGACACCTAGCAGCATATGGTGGCAACCCATCAAAATTAAAAATGAACCTCTCAGTGCAACTACTTGTGTGATTAAATTCTTCTATCTTGAGCCCCGATCAGATTAGGGTTAAGGTGAACTCGTCAAACCCTAATTTCTATCATATGATTTAATCATTCGATTCAAGTCCGATGTGAAAACCTTAATAAAAACTCTTTCTATTATTTCACACTCTCTGCCATGGCCATGGGCTTATGGACTTGATTCTCATGATCATCATAGGGCTGCTCCTCATCCACCGAGGTAGATAGATTCCATCTTGGTGCAATCTAATTTATACAATGAACATGCTATAGCCAACATACACCTCAGGGTTCTGAATGGCTAGGAGACCGAGTCATGATGTAGTCAAACTATAACACCCTCAAGGTGAACTGCTGATGCACCTTAGGTCAACGTACTAGACATACCACTGCAGCATCGAGTCGATCATCGATGAGAAGGTAGACTTCTTTATGACTACTCAAGGTAGTCATGCTTAGTGCCCTCGTTCTCGTTCTCTAACGAGTACCTATACTCTCACTCCGATGTCTCTACACCATAGAGTTAAGACTCATCTACTATAAATAAGTGATTGTACACTAACCTTTCGGATCAATCACCATCCTCATGATGATCCTACGGTCAGGAGCATTTTATGAGTTAATAAATGAAAATTCATATCTTAAATTTTCAACTCTTAAAAATATGAATTATCATTACCATTAACTCAAAGGATGTATCATAGACACTAAATACACTTATATGATAGAAAATAACCAACTTTATTATTTATAATCAAAATTATAATTTTGCCCTTAGAAGTGTATTACAAGTGTCAGCCAATTCTGGCTTCTAAGGCACTCATATCTAACAATTCTCGCCTCCAATGGTCACATTCAAGCTTTTTGTGGAACCTAATTATTTCAAGCATGGTGAAAATTATCTAGATATAAAAGAGAAGAAGAAATATCCTTTGAAGAACAAGAAAAAATGAGAGAAAAGAAAAAACACCCAATTTTTCAATGAGCAAACCTTTTCAATCAAAGCTCTCTCAAGCATTAAAGCATCCTCAAGTGCAATAACTCCCAGCAATGAAGGAGGCACCTAACGAACTGCATCGATAATATTTTAGCTTAATTCAAGAAGCATTTTGCGTTGTAAAACTTCTTTTTCTTCTTCAGTATTAGGTTTTAGTAGGAGCTGAAACTAGGAGTTTGGGTTTTTATATTTCATTTATTGTTTTGTATTGCCTTGACTGAGGATTGTAAAGCTTGTGGTTGGTGAACCTAAGGGAAAACCAACTAAATTTGGAATAGTGATCTTGAAAAAGCTATCTGACTGTAATCTTGAGGGATTATAGTAAAATTTTCAAGAGTATTGCTTGGGGAGTGGATGTAGGTGTTGGAAGTGCACTGAACCACTATAAAAATCTTTGTTTATGGGTGTGTCTTTCTTTTACTTTTTATAGCTCTCATATCTCACTCGCTCTGCATTTAAATAGTTTATCTTTGCATATTTTTGCTTTAAATTTTAAAAACCCAATTCACGTCCCTCCTGCTAGGTTGTCTAGCTGGGCAACAATTTGTATCAGAGCCTTGGTTCTCTGTTAATTGTTGATCTTTTCAACTAAGAGAAAAAGATCACGACAACCCAACTTGGAAGATCTCTTGTCGAAGGGCAGTCCACCAATAGGCCACCTCTTTTCAATGGATCTAACTATACCTATTGGAAAGCTTGCATGTGTATTTTCATACAAACCCTTGATTATGACATATGGAGTGTTATTGTTAATAGGCCGCACACACCAACAATCACTGTGAATGGCATGTCCTTTCCTAAGTTGGAGAAAGATTGGGATGAATCGGACAATAAACTTATCCAATTAAATGCTAAGGCAATGAATGTTCTCTATTGTGCTCTTGATGCAAATGAGTTTAACGCAATTATGCAAAGAAAATTTGGGATAGACTTGAGGTAATGCTTGAAGGGATAAATTAGGTTAAAAAAACTAAGATAAGCATGCTAGTTCATCAATATGAACTATTTAAACTGAACCCAACTAAATCTATCATCAGCATGTACACCAAATTTACTGATATTATAAATGGTCTAAAAAGTCTAGAAAAAGTATATACTAATAGTAATTTGGTGAGAAAAATGTTTAGATCTTTGCCTAGATCATGGAAAGCCAAAGTGATAGCTATTCAAGAAGCAAAAGATCTGAACACTCTTCCACTTGAAAAGCTCATTGGATCCCTCATGATGCATGAGCTAGCAATGGAAAGACATAGTGAAGAAGAGAGCAAGAAGAAGAAAACCATCACCCTAAAATTCATAGTAGTTGAAGAGGAGGATGATTTGTCCACCAATGATGAAAATGATGAAGACATGGCACTAGTTATTAGAAATTTTAAAAAATTCATGGGTAGAAGAAAACAAAGATTCAAGAAAAGAAGCTTATTCGGAGGAAAACCTAACAAGAAAAAGGAGAAGGTAAAAGAAAAGGATCAGCCCATTTCTATGAATGTAAGAAACTTGGATATTTTAGGGCTGATTGTCCTCAATTGAAGAAAGCACCCAAAAGAATAAAGAAGAAGGCTATCATAGTGACTTAGAGTGATAGCAATGAGTCAAGTTCAGAAAAAAAAGCCTAAATAAAGCAAACTTGTGCTTCATGATTCAAGAAGAAGAGGTATCGTCTACATTTACTTTGAATTTTTCTTTTGATAAACTTCAAGATACATTCTATGACTTAATGAAGGATTTCAAAAAGATAAACTTAAAAAATAGAAACCTAAAAGAAATGAATGAAATACTTTCTAAAGAAAAAGAAGAAGCACTTAGTGAACATGACAAACTAAAAGAAGAAAACAAAATCTTAAAGAATGAATTGGACAAACTAAAACCATTAGTTAACTAGTTCACATGCAGTTCAGAAAAATTATAAATGATATTAAATAATCAAAGGAGAGTTTATGATAAAGCTGGCCTAGGATATAAACCTAAAGACAAAACAAAATTTCTAAAAAACATCACTACACCTTCATCTAGCACCTCTCATATTACCTATTTTAGATGTGGTAAAGTAGGACACAAGGCATTTGCATGCAATACTAGAAAACTTAATGAAAAATCATTTAGAAGAATATGGGTTTCAAAAGGAACCATGACCACTAACCCAAAAGGATCCAAGAAGACTTGGGTGCCTAAAACTGTCACTTAAATTTTTGTACAGGAATGCCTTGCAGCCAAGGAATCTAAACCTGAATGACACTTGGATAGCAACTATTCATGGCATATGTCAGATGATAAGGAGTAGTTCTTCACCCTTGAAAGGAAGGAAGGGAGAGTAGTCACCTTTGGCAACAACAACAATGGCAAAATTATCGGTATTGGTAAAATTCAGAGTACACTATCTACCTTCATAGATAATATTTTGTTAGTTGACAACTTAAAGCATAATTTGCTTAGTATTAGTAAGATTATAAAATTTTATTTGAATCATCCATGTGCATAGTATCTAGTTCCTTAGATGATAGCTTAAAGTTTATTGGATTTAGGCATGGTAACATCTACCTGGTTGATCTTAATGAAGTTGCCATGAAGACTGGTCAATGCCTAGTTGTAATGAATGGTAACATCAAAAAAACTAGTTGGCTTTGGTACCGTAGGTTAGGACATGCATGTTGAAAATGTATCCCAAAGCCAATCGTTAGTCTATTGACGATTGAGCTATATATTTATAATTGTATATGAATTATAAATTAATAAAAATTATTTTAGCATTTTTCATCATAAATTCTATTATCTTCTAATAAACTTCTGTGTTGTGATGAAGTCCTTAGGACCATCTAGATTCGATAAAGGAGAATTTATCATTTAGTTCTTAAATAGTTCATGACCAAATGATACGTTGTTACTTAGGACGATAATGTTTATCAAGTATAGGCCATTGTGTATCATATAGGTTGGTTGTCCTCATAACCAAGGAGTGTTGAGATACTGATATGGCATGCAAGTGATATGTATGGGTACATCTATACTGAACGTGACCAACCCCGGGGCTTTTCTCCTATCAAGATTAGCTTCGATGGAATATGGGTATAAATATTTCTCTGACCTAAGATCACCACGGTGACTTTCAAATAACTCACTGTGTTTTGGTGCCGGACTATCTGAATTTTTAATTCAATGATGAAAGATTTCTGAGCACAGTCAAGTACTTGTGGAGTCAGTGCGTGTATCAAGATGGGATTGACCACTCTTGATTTTAGGAGCTGTGTTCAATTATGTTTCAATTTAGCAAAATCTTGGCTAGGATAGTCTTAGTGAGGAGTCATGGGACTAATTACTTTGAGACACGACATGGATGTATTTTCTAGGGTTGATAGTCTAACCTTGAGTCATCTATCACACGGAGGTCATAGGGATGAATTATACGGTAACCATATTTGCATAGGTTTTGAATATTGCGATTGTAATTATTTGACATATCTGAACGTTGGATACCATTGCTAGATGGTCACTTTGATTATTATGGAAATTGATTTTTATGCTACCGGCTTAGGTTCAGACTTATGGGGTCACATACATTATGAGTTTTTACCTGATCAGATGGCTGATTAAGAGTTCTATTGGTTTGGGACTCTATGGTTAAGAGTTTCACTAGACTGAGACTCTATGACCAAGAGTCCTACTGGATTGGAACTTCGAGTCCTACTTGTCTAGGACTCTCTGATTATGAGTCCTGATAATCTAGGACATTATGGTCAAGAGTCCCACTGGACTGAAACTTTATGACCAAGAGTCCTACTGGACTAGAACTCTAAGTCCTACTCATCTGAAACTCTCTAATCAAGAGTTTCACTAGTCTGGGACTCCATGATTACGAGTTCGATTCGTTTGGAATATTGGGTTCAAGAGTCCCACTGATTTAAGACTCTTCAAGAGTTTCATGTTGATAGAACTCTGTTGCCCAGTAACCCATTTGATTTGAACTCAAATATTTTTAGAGGATTAATTAGTAATTTGATTATTGATTAACTCAATTTGATTGAGCGATGAGAATTTGATCAAGTTCGATTGAATTTGATTCGATTGGATTTGACCCGATCAGGTCATAAGATGACCTAATCGCTATGAGAGTTTTGACCCTGATTTGATCAGAACCTAGATCTAACTAATCTTTAATTTGATTAGAATTTTATTGAATTAGGCTAAGCCTAATTTGATTAGATTTAACTTGATTTAATTGGGTCTAAATTAATTAGTTTGGTTGAAACCAATTAGAACAAAGTCAAATAAAGTTTGAATTCAAAATGTTCCATGCACCCACCTTTTTTGACTTTTTTACTCTGCTTCCTATGTCCTCTCTTTTGTTTGTTGAACATTTTTGGAGAAATAAAAATGTGTGCACGTATGCATGTTAAACACAAGGGATGGGGCGTTGGATAAGGATAAGAGGCTCATTTGATTTTTGAAATTAAGTGAGTGGTTAAAACCTCTCAACCACTCGACCCTTATCATTTTCCATGCGGTTTTCCCATGGTATTCACGTTAATAAATTATGAGAATTTTTGTACTTATAGGAGAAGGTGTTAGCATTATGTGGTAAAAGTTTTAGTGTTTGGGTATTAGTTCTGGGTGAAAAAAATCTCATAGTGAAGGTGAATAGGATCTTGTAGCACTTTACTTTTCCCTCATCCCACTCTTCTCTTATGATTTTCACCTCTATGGATATCATATTTTTAGATATGATCTAAAAAGGGATTGTAGATCTAAAAGTTATCTTTCCATAAAAACTTATTTCATGGAAAAACTCTACATAGAGAGGGCGTGATAGGATTTTTAGTATGTTAGGATTTTTAGACCGAGTGAAATCCTAGATTTAGGAATCTAGGTTCGAGTGGAGAGATCGAGTGCTGTGAGCATCAAATCACCACCAAATTTGAAACACATCTTCATCATCCTTGAATATTTATGTTCTAATTTTTTAGAATATTTAAAAAATTAGAAAGCATATGATCAATCAGATCAATCATGATCAACCATCGAAGGCTTCGATGAGGAGCTAGCACTCCAATGGGGCTGATTGAGATCAGAAGCTCTATGTGGACCAACCGTAGAGGTTGAACATGTGTGCAGCTATGACATGATACCAGAGCATTATCTAGTGGACTCAGATTATGGTGATCGACTATCCACGAAAAGGTATTGTATTTTGAACACGTAGATGTAGTAAATAGTTTATTACATAGTTTTATTTTTAGATCTATTAATGTATACCTATATATTATGTTTAGATCCTAATGTATAGGGTTAAATAATTTAATATGATCAGTAGATAATTAATTAAATTAATTATTTTTTACTACATCATTGCTATTTTTGAAATATTTTTTAAAAGTAGCATAGCAAATCCTGCACTGCGTTCTTCAATTGGTATCAGATCATGGCTCTTTAAACATGATATGCTTGCATATTTAGATTTGATCTAAATATTGATCTAATAATTAAAGTAATTAGATCTAAAAAATTAAAATCCAGATCGCTCAGACTATAGATTGTCTTGCTATAGGATTTACCCCCTATAGTGAAAAGGTTATCCTGGTACGTTGCTGATCTATATTGTTAATCATGAAATTACTAGATTTGATCTAATATTTTTATGATTTAATTATATTAGGATTTAATCTAATTTATGATCATGAATGCATAATTAGATAAAGTTTGATTCATGATTTCATAATTATGTAGTGTACATAGTTTCAGATTAAACCCTAGAACTAGTGTTGTTTGTGAATTAAGATGATTTAATTTTAAAATGAGTCGACTCAATTGGTGAACAATGCTAAGTTATAAAGAACCTTTCAAAATTAAAAATATTTTTAGAATGCCGAACCCTAACCCTCAGTCCATAAACTTAATTAGAAATTAAGTATAATGATTTAGTGCCTAGAATTATGAATTAAGACTCTAAGTCATTAATCATAAACTTATGGGTTATTGGGTTAGCTAAATTAGGTCCATAAATTGGGTTAGACCTAAGGTTAGTTAAAAGATGGACTAATTTAGAGTAATTGATCAAATCTAATTAAATATTAGTTTAGATTCGGTCAAAGACTCTTTAGACTCAATTACAATAGTTGTAGTTGGTCAAGTCCATGCCTTTAACAAGGACCAAATGGACTTGATTCAAGGCTACACAGTCGAATCCAAAATTACTAGGTTTGTCAAATTAAAACTAATGAATCGGATGGTGTCTAAGGTAAGTTTGGCAGTTTGACTAGTGGTTTTTATTTGGGAGCTACTCGCACTGATTCAGTTTTTAACGAGTTAATGGCATATCCCTTCCACTGATCTTGCTTATCTAGCCATCCTGGTGAGTTAGATTTTGATTAGATCACTTGGTGATTCAAGCTCGCCCATGTTTATTAGGTAAATCAGTCTGACTGATTTAGGTGCTCCTAATGCCAGCTTAGATTAGATTCTTTTCTGACTTGGTGAAATCAGTGGGAGGATCAAAATTGGCTCACTGAATTTTTTTAAATTGGTTAACTAAATCCTCTAAAATTATTAGATCCTTAAAAATAAAATAGTTATATAGATAACTAAATCATAGCCTCCCATTAAGTTGAGTGAAAATGGGTTCATTAGTATAATGATCATTGGAGGCCCAAAGGCCTGGTCATTATTGACTAATGAAATTATCATTCATAAAATAATAATTTGGTTAAGTCTTTTTGATGGTGGTTAGGTTGGCCGACCAAAGTTAGGCCTGATTATTTATTGGTTAGATAAGATCAAATATGGTCATGTTAATGGTTGGACCTAACCGAACTTTTTTCAGTGGAGGCCAAAGCCTACTGATTAGGTCTATGGGGCAAAATCAATGTTACTAGAAGTTGTTTAGAGAAATAATTGATTTTGAATCTATCCATAGGTGCACATGGATTGACCAACCAAAGTTGGGCTCATGTGTAGTCTATGTGGATTCTAGTATCCACTAAGAAATTAGAGTAATTCCTCGAATTGGAGGTAGAGGCTACCAATTTGTATAAAATAGTGAGAGGACCTTTAGACTGAAGTCCAAGTCTTTAGGATTAATAATTCATATACTAATTAGGTTTGGTTTTCCTTTTTGTGTAGACATGGCCACTAACCTATCGCTCCGATCATTGTTAGACCATGACAAATTAATGGAACCCAACTATGATAGTTGGTATTGTAAGTTGAAAATCGTCCTAGAGAATGAGCGGATCCTTTATGTGGTAATGGATCAAGCACCTAAGGAGCCAACCCCAAATGCTAGGGAATGGTCCGAGATACTTATCTGAAGTGGCTCAATGATCGCACCACCGTTCGATGTATAATGCTGGCGGCAATGAATGACGCGTTCAGTCATAGGTTTGAAAACACCCAGCCACAGGAGATGCTTCAAATATTGAATGACTCTTTTGGCACGTCGGACGATGTTGAAAGGCATAAAATAAGTTATGCCATTTTCAACGCTCGAATGAGGGATGGAGCCTCAGTTACTGATCATGTATTATACATGATCAAGATGATTGAGCACCTTAGCAAGTTGGGCTTTCTCTTGCACGAGCAGCTTGGTAAGGATGCAATCCTTAATTCTTTGCCCAAGTCCTTCCTCCCCTTTCTAACTCATTTTAGGATGACAAAGCCTGCAGTGAACTACCATGGCTTGTTGGGATTGTTGCAGAACTTTGAGAAGGATCACCAACTCCACAAGGAGATGGTGAATGTAGTATGAGGGTCTTCTTCTGGTCGTTGACCCTTTAAGAAAGAAAAGAAGAACAAGAAGAAGAAAAATAAGAAGGTACGGTCGCATGCTGGGATGACTGCATAGGGTCGGACCTAGAAGCGCAAGCCTGACCAGAGCCAGGCATAGTGCTTCTTCTGTAAGAAGCAGGGGCACTGAAAGAGGAACTGTTCTCTATACATTGCATTCCTAGATCCGATCAGGCCGAGGAAGAAGCAAGTGATTGTTGGGTAAGGTAATTATATGATGACATCTTGCAATTTTTTTTTATTTGATTCTACTGCATGGGTTTTAGATACTGGAAGCCTTTATCATATTTATAATTCTATGTAGGGCTTGCAGGTCAGTAGGAGATTTGATTAAGGCGAGAGGTTCCTGAATGTTGGAGATGGAAGATAAGTTTCAATTCTAGCTTTAGGAATCATGAACCTTGTAATCAATTCAAATAAAGTTATTCTTAATGAATGTCATTATTATCCAACTTTCTTATTAAATGTCATTTCTGTAGGCCTTTTGGCCATGAATGATTTTGAAATATCAATAAAAGAAAAAATTTATAATGTCATTTTGAATGGTGTTATGATTTTGATTGGACAATTGGATAATGAAATTTATTTACTTTCTATGCCTGTTAACGTGGTTCAATCCTCTAGTAAATGCCCTAGAATTAGTGATGTGTCTGATGTCTACCTTTGGCATTATAGGCTAGGTCATATTAGCAAGAATAGAATTAATAGGTTAGTTCAAGAAAGAATTCTTGAGGTCAGTAATTGTGAGTCACTTCCGATCTGTGAGTCCTGTCTTCTTGGTAAGATGATCAAGTCATCTTTTACTGAAAAAAGTGAACGAGCCATTGAAATCTTGAGTTTAGTACATTCGAATGTATATGGACCCATGAGCTCAAGTGCCAGAGGTGGATATTTCTACTTTATAACCTTCATAGACTACCTATCGAGGTATGGGTATGTCTATTTAATGAAGCATAAGTCGGAGTCGTTTGAAATGTTCAAAATATTTTGAAATGAGGTAGAAAAATAAACTAAAAAGAGTATTAAAACTTTTCGATCTGACCGAGGGGGTGAATACCTTTTCAATGAGTTTTTGACATATCTTGAGAAGAATAGGATTCTCTTACAATGGATTCATCCTGGGACACCGCAACATAATGGTGTGTCTGAAAGAAAAAATCGGATCCTATTGGACAAGGTTTGATCCATGATGGGGTTTGTTGGTTTATCGATCTTCCTATGGGGATATGCGCTCGAGTCAGCTTGTTATATTCTAAATAGGGTTTTGAGTAAATCTATTAATAAAACACCATATGAAATATGGACAGAGTGTAAGCCAATGCTTTCACACCTTACGGTTTGGGGGTGTCCGACTTACGTCAAACATTTGATGACAGACAAGTTTGGACCTAGGTCTGATAAGTATAGTTTTATAGGTTACCCAAAAGAAACCAAAGGGTACTACTTATACCTTGCTGATGAGCAAAAAGTGTTTGTCAGTCTTAAGGCAGTCTTTTTAGAAAAAAAGTTCTTTGGTGAAGGAACTAATGCCTCTAAGATCGAACTTGATGAAGTACGATAGATGGAAGAATGGACATAAGTTGTTAAACCTGAGCTAGATCTGATTAGATCAGATCTAGAATCCATTGTAGAAGCATCCTTAAGGAGATCTGATAGAGTACCACATCAACCGGATAGATACTATGATTTTCTAGCTTGAGATAGGGATCCTATCAAACTCGATGAAAATGATCAGCACCCAATCACCTATATGGATGCAATGCAGAGATCCGACTATGAGAAATGGCTTAAGGCCATGAAATTTGAGATGGAATTCATGAAGGTCAATGATGTATGGATATTGGTTGATCCACCTGAAAGGGGTAAAACCCATAGGGTGTAAGTGGGTCTTCAAGAAGAAAAGAGGTGCAGACGGAAAGATGGAGACCTATAAAACTCATCTGGTTGCCAAGGGATATTATCAACATTATGGTATTGACTATGACAAGATGTTCTCTCCTGTGGCAATGCTCAAATTTATTTGGATAATGCTTACCATAGCTGCCCATTTGGACTATGAAATCTGGCAGCTGTGAAAATAGCTTTCCTAAATGGAGAGCTGGATGAAGAGGTGTATATGATACAACCTGAAGGTTTTACGTTCATAGATGAGTCTAAGGTATGTAAGCTTCAGAGGTCCATTTATGGACTAAAACAGGCTTCTCAGAGCTAGAACATATGATTTGATAGAACAATCAAAACGTATGGCTTTGTTAAGAACGAGGAGGAGCCCTGCATATACAAATTGGCTAATGGTCCAGCAATAGTATTCTTAGTATTGTATGTAGATGACATTCTCTTAATCGAAAATGATGTCCCTGCATTACAAGGAATAAAGATCTGACTGTCATCACAATTCTCCATGAAAGATTTGGGAGAAGCTTACTACATCTTAGGGATGAAGATCTATAGAAATAGATCTAAAAGATTACTTAGATTATCCCAGTACACGTACATTGACACTGTGCTGAAATAGTTCAGCATGAAAAATTCTAAGAAAGGCTATCTACCGATAGGCCATGAAAATTTTCTTTCAAAGAGGGATTGTCCAACAACACCTCTAGACAGAGAGCGTATGAATAGAATACCATATACTTCTACAATGGGTTCTATAATGTACGCCATGACATATATGCGATCAGATGTGACATACTCACTAGGTGTAGTGAGTAGATACCAATCTAATCCAAGGGAGAATCATTGGAAGGTTATTAAAACCATCCTGAAGTATTTAAGAAATACTAAGGATCAGTTGCTTGTATATGGTGAATCAGACTTAAAACTTATAGGATTCATAGACTTTAGTTTTCAGTCTGATCATGATGATAGTAAGAGTGTATCGGAATATATATTTATCCTTAATGGTAGGGCCGTCTGTTGGAAGAGTTCTAAGCAACACACTATGGTTGATTCAGTTTGTGAGGTGAAGTATGTCACTGCATTAGATGCTACCAAAGAAGCAGTATGGCTAAGAAAATTTATCACTGAGCTCGGAGTAGCACCCTCCCTTGATGGTCTAGTTCTACTTTATTGCGATAGCTCTGGAGCCACTGCTCAGGCAAAGGAATCAAAGGCACACCAGCGGATGAAGCATATTCTACGCCGCTACCATCTTGTTCGAGAGATTATGGATTGAGGTGATGTCGACCTTCAGAAGATCGATGGAAAGAAGAACCTGACTGACCCATTCACTAAAGCTATTGCGGTGAAGGAGTTCAACGACTTTAAGTCAAAGAAAGGTATTAGATACTGCACCGATTGGCTTTAGTCCAAGTGGGAGATTGTTGGAAATGTGTTCCAAAGCCAATCATCATTCTATTGATGGTTGGGCCATATATTTATAATTATATATGAATTATAAATTAATAAAAGTTATTTTGATATTTTTTATCATAAATTCGATTGTCTTCTAATGAACTCCTGTGTTGTGAGGAAGTCCTTAGGACTATTTAGATTCGGCAAAGGAGGATTTATCATTTAGTCCTTAAATAGTTCATGACCAAATGATTCATTGTTACTTAGGACAATAATGTTTATCAAGTATAGATCATTTGTGTGCCATATAGGTTGGTTATCCTCATAACCAAGGAGTGTTGAGACACTGATATAGCATGCAAGTGAGATGTATGGGTACACCTGCACTGAACGTGACCAACTTTGGGGCTTTTCTCCTATCAAGATTAGCTTCGATAGAATTTGGGTATAAATATCCCTCCAACCTAAGATCACCATGGTGACTTCCAAGCAACTCACTGTATTTTGGTGCTGGACTATCTGAATTTCTAATTCAGTGATGAAAGGTTTTTGGATATCGTCAAGTACTTATGGAGTCGTTGCGTGTATCAAGATGGGATTGACCACTCTTGATTTCAGGAGCTGTGTTTAATTGTATTTCAATTTAGCAAAATCTTGGTCAGGGTAGTCTTAATGAGGAGTCATGGGACTAATTGCTTTGAGACATAACATGGATGTATTTTCTAGGGTTGACAGTCTAACCCTGAGTCATCTATTACATAGAGATCATAGGGATGAATTATATGGTAACCAAATTCGCATAGGTTTTGAATATTATGATTGCAATTATTCGACCTATTCGGACGTTGGGTACCATTGCTAGATGGTCACTTCGATTAGTATGAAAATTGATTTCTATGCTATCAGCTTAGGTTCGGACCAACGGGATCACACACATTAGGAGTTCCTATTTGATCTGATGGTTGATCAAGAGTTCCATTCGTTTGGGACTCTATGGTTAAGAGTCCCACTGGATTGGAACTCTATGACTAGGAGTCCTACTGGACTAGAACTCTGAGTTCTACTTGTTTGGAACTCTTTGATCATGAGTCCTGATAATCTAGGACACTATGGTCAAGAGTCCCACTAGATTGGGACTCTATGACCAAGAGTCCTACTGAATTGGAACTTTGAGTCCTACTCGTCTGAAACTCTCTGATCAAGAGTTTCACTAGTCTTGAACTCTATGATCATGAGTTCGATTTATTTCGGACACTGGGTTCAAGAGTCCTATTGATTTAGGACTCTACAAGAGTTTCATGTTGATAGGACTCTGTTGCCTAGTAACCCATTCAATTTGGACTCAGATATTTTTGGAGAATTAATTAGCAATTTGATTTTTGATTAGCTTAATTTGATTGAGCGATGAGGATTCGATCAAGTTTGACTGAATTTGATTCAATTGGATTTGACCCGATCAGATCACGAGATGACCTAATTGCTATGGAAGTTTTGACCCTGATTTGTTCAAGACTTAGAACTAATTAATTTTTAATTTAATTAAAATTTTATTGGATTAGGCTAAGTCTAATTTGGTAGTATTTAATCTAGTTTAATTAGATCTAAATTAATTGGTTTGGTTGAAATCAATTAGGACCAAGTCAAATGAAGTTTGAATTCAAATTCTTCCATGTGCCCACCATTTTTGACTTTTTCACTCTGCTTCCCATGCACTCCCTTTTATTTGTTGAATATTTTTGTAGAAATAAAAATGTACACACATAGAAGAAGAGTCCTTTTGCATGTTAAACACAAGGGAGGGGACGTTGGATATGGAAAAGAGGCTCATTTGTTTTTTGAAATCAAGTGAGTGGTTAAAACCTCTCAATCACTCGACCCTTATCATTTTTCATTCAATTTTTCCATGGTATTCATGTCAATAAATTATGAGAATTTTTATGAATATAGGAGAAGGGTTCAACATTATGTGGTAAAAATTTTAGAGTGTTTGGACATTAGTTCTGGGCAAAAAAAATCTTAGAGTAAAGGTGAATAGGATCCTATGACACTTTACTTTTTCCTCATCCATATCTTCTCTTGTGATTTTCACCTCTAAGGATATCCTATTTTTAGATATGATCTAAATAGAGATTATAGATCTAAAAGTTATCTTTTTATAAAAACTTATTTCATAGAAAACTCCACACAAAGAGGGTGTGATAGGATTTTTAGTGTGTCAGAATTTTTGGGCTGAGTGAAATCCTAGATTTGGGAATCTAGATTCGGATGGAAAGATCGAGTGCTGTGAGCATCGGATTACCACCAAATTTGAAACACATCTTCATTATCCTCCAATATTTATGTTTTAATTTTTTAGAATATCTAAAAACTTAAAAAATATATGATCGATCGGATCGATCATGATCATCCATCAAAGGCCTCGACGAGGAGCTAACACTCCAATGGAGTGGATCAGGTCCAGGAGCTCTGTGTAGACCAACCGTAGAGGCTGAACACATATGTGGCTCTAACATAAAACCAGAGTATTATCTAGTGGACTCAGATTATGGTGATTGACTATCCATAAAAAGGTATTATATTCTAAACATGTAGATATAGTAAATAGTTTATTATATAGTTTTATTTTCAGATCTATTGATGTATGCATGCATATTATATTTAGATCCTAATGTGTAGGGTTAAATAATCTGATATGATCAATATATAATTAATTAGATTAATTATTTTTTGCTGCATCATTGCTATTTTTAAAATATTTTTCAAAAGTAGTATAGCAAATCTTGCACTGGGTTCTTCGATGCAAGCATGCATACTCTATTAAAATTGGTTAACAAAGATTTGGTTAAGAGTTTACCAAAACTAAATTTTAAATTTGATCATGTTTGTGAAGCTTGCCAAATTGGAAAATAAACTAGGGAGAGTTTTAAATTTAAAAATGTGATTTCAACTTCTAGGCCTCTTGAATTGATTCACATGGATTTGTTTGAACTTACTAGGACTACAAGCCTAAGAGAAAAGAAATATGGTCTTATTATTATTGTAACATTACCATAGCATCACTTAGCTCTGATACCATATGTTGTGGAAACTCCTGATCATTAGCATGAACCTGAGGAGAACTTTGACATTCTCTAAGGTAGCAGACTACTGATCCACCTAAATTGGATTTATGATTGGGCACCTCCCTCCTTGGGCTTGAGGGAGGTGCGTCCCCTTGGGGGCGGCAACTCTAGAGAGAAGAGAGAAGAGAGATTGAGAGAGAAAAGATCTATATTCTAATGTATGTTATAAAATTCTAATACAACCTATGTATTTATACATAGCTATTAGGCTCGACCAAAAACTTTCCTAGCTAATTCAATACATGAAAGCACTCACCGAGTCCATGTACACCCATGTCTTTCGTGCTCTCATCCCCTGGATTTAAACCTGATCCATATATGTATTAGCCACCTTAAGACCTTATTAGATCAGGTCTTAAGACCCCAAATAAAAAACCTCCATCCAATTTTGTTTGCCACCATCGAGCCGGCTCTGTCAGTAGCCGAGCTAACTCAATTGCATCTTGCTTAAATCCTATCTTCTGTCTGCCCGAGATAGCCAGCTCGACTGCACCCTGAGTCAGCTCGATCTCAACCCAAGCTAGTTCGGCAGTGTATCCAAGCCAGCCCGCCTGTGTGTCAGTCCCTTGTCTTGGCTGATTCTTCTTCTGGCTTTGGTCTTTTGCTCCACCTTGGATCCTAGGTCTTCGAAGCACCTACCAAGCCCCTCGAGGTCCTCACACCTGAACCTCGAGTCCGTGTAGGGCTACATGCCACCTTCACCTTAGGATAACTCCTATCCTAGCCCTAGGACTCACACCTATTCTAGACTCTCGGAGCCAATATCCTGGCTCCTCCTATGGCCCCCTAAGGCTTGGAAGCACTACACTAAATCCTATAATCTCCATCTTGATGCACCTAAGCCTTGGCACACCTGGCAATGTTCTTTTACATGATCCCACTGTTGCTGCATACCCTAACAGCCTCTTGTACAAACACTACCTTTGCTAATCCTCTTTTACTATTGTGCACCCTTAAGGCCTTTGGGATGACTGCCTCCATAGCTGAAGACCTTAGCTTGCTTCTTCGCACTATTCTAGAATTATAGGAACCCTTTTGCTTGGCAGCTACATTAATTGTTCTAGACTTTCCTTGAGATCCCATAGCATTCCTGTACCGACATTGGCTGCATATCCTAACATAGTCTTCTCAAAACTTCACCAATCTTTTTCGCATGTGTTGCTCCATCTAAAACTGTGCATCTCCATGTTGGTACTAGGATATTGATCCTCCTGCACTCCTCCGCTCTGAACTCATGTCACATCTTCATCAGTGAAGCCACCTCTGTCTGGTGCTCCACCTAAAATCGAACCCACTTGATGCTGCAGAAGCTGACTCTGTAATCGAGTCTCCTGAGGCCAACCACTCAATACTGCACTGCTAAGCCTGCCACTGCACCTCAAACACAGTCACTACTCTTTCGAACCCTCCGCACTTTATGGACCCCTCCAAAGCCATCTCGAGTACCTCCATAACCCATGGGCACCTCCGAAACCTAAGAGCTCATCCAACTCTTTAAAATCAGTGACTGAATCCTAGGAAATTCCATCCTAGCCTTCTCTTCTGCCCCTGCACCAGCCATCGCTTCAGTTGTGCTTGAAGGAACTACAGCTCAAATCTTGTCCTAGGCTCAAACCCACCTATCTCATCTCGAGGCTCCTGAGACTCCGTGGCTCTTCCTGAGACTTGCTCCTGATCTCCTTAAGATGCCTCCTGATACTCTTTGCCGAGATACCTCCCTCGACTGCTATATCGCTGAGCCTCTCTTAGCCCCTATGCCTCCAGGATAGCACTACTATAGTACTCCAGTGCTCCCTACCTCATCTTTGCACCACCTCCTCATAGGTATCTAGATCCTCTCTTGCTACACATAACCTATCCTCCACCTGAATTATGACTCTTCCTGGTGCTCCTATAGAAGAAATCTGATCCAAGATCAGCCATCCAACACTGACCTACTGGACCTCCATGGTGTTAGGATAGATCTGTCAACTACAGAACATGGATCTCCCACCCAAGATCATCTATAGGAAATATCACCTATTTCTATGAAAAGATAGAAGAAGACAAACAAAAACAATCATATACGTGGTTTGGCCCAAGTGCCTACATCGATGGGACATGTAATGCTTCATTATCGAGAAAGTACAATAGAGTAGATACAATATCAACTCACCAACCCTCTCTCTCAATCTAGAAGCACTCACCCATACAATGCTCTCAAAGTAATCCCAAGAAGATCCTCCTCACAAATCTACTGATCCAGGGTCCTTGACATCCCTAGACACTCTATGATCCTCTTAGTCTCTACATCAAGCCCCAGCCTTTGTTCCTAGGCAAATCCACCATTTCAGGACACTCTCGACTTTCTTGATGCTCTTGGCACTCTCTGAGATCTTCTGGCTCACCCTAAGACCGGGTGCAGGTCTCCTCGAGAAGCTCCTAGCACTCTCTACTGAGATACCCACCTCGACTGCTGCACGGTCAAGCCTCTCTCAGCCTTCGTGCCTCTAGGAAGGTACTACTGTAGCACTCCAGTGCTCCTTGCTTTGTCTTTGCACTGCCCGAGAGATTTTTTCGAGACTCCTTTTATTTCTTAGGTTGGGAGGTCTTTTAATAAGCCATAATTGTTACAATAGCCATCTGATTAGCTCTCGCGTGCTCTCCTAGCCGCAAGATAGCGCAACAGCTCCATAGACCCTATGAATAGACCTGGTCCATGAGTTGGGGTTGTAGACCCCATGAAAAGGCTTTCGCTCATATGTCCGTGTGCTATTCACCATCATGCTGTTTGCCTCCATCGAGCTAGCTCTCTTAGGAGCCGAGCTAGCTCGGCTGCATCTTGTCCGAACCCTATCTTCTATCTGTCTGAGATAGCTAGCTCGACTGCACCCCGAGCCGGCTCGATCTCATCCCAAGCCAGTTTGATTGTGTATCCAAGCCAGCTCGCCTATTTGCCAGCCCCTTATCTTGGCTGATTCTTCTCTTGGCTTTGGTCCCTTTACTCCATCTTATATCCTAGGTCTCCAGAGCACCTACTAAGTCTCTCAAGATCCTCACACCCGAACCTCGAGTCCGTGCAGGGCTACATGCCGTCTTCACCTAGGATAACTCTTGTTCTAGTCCTAGGACTCACATCCATCCTAGTCTTTCAGAGCCAACACCCTCGCTCCTCCTATGGCCTCCTAAGGCTTGGAAGCACCACATCAAATCCTACAATCTCCACCTTGGTGTGCCCAAGCCTTGGCACACCTGGCAATGTTCCCTTGCATAATCTTGTTGTCGTTGCATGCCCTGATAGCTCTTTGTGCACACCTTGCCATCGCCATTCTTCTTTAGCTGTTGAGCTCTCTTTGAGACCTTTGAAATAACTGTCTCCACCATTGAAGACCTTGGCTTGCTTCTATGCACCACCCTTGGAGTTGTAAGCATTCTTTTGCTTAACAGCCATATCAACTATCCTGGACTTTCCTAGAGAATTTGCAGCAATCCTATGCCGACACCTACTACATACCTTGACATGATCTTCTTAGAACTTCTCCTATCCTCCCACACATGCTACTCTACCTAGAATTATGCATCTTCGATATTGGTGCTAGGATATTGGTCCTTTTGCACTCCTTTGCTCTAAACTCATGTCACATCTCTCTCCATCTATGAAGCCATCTCTGTTCGATGCTCCACCTAAAACCAAAGTCCTCCTGATGTCATAGAAGCTGACTCTGTAATCGAGTCCCTCGAGGACAACCATGCAATGCTGCACCGCTGAGCCTGCCACTATACCTCAGACAACGTCGCTGCCCCTTCAGATTCTCTACACTTTGTAGATCTATCCAAAACCATCTCAGATACACCGCACCCCACGGGCTCTTTCGAGACGATCAAGAGCTCATTCGACTCTTTACTTACAATGACTGGACCAATGGAATTCGGGTTTTCTCCTTCCTTGCACTTCTTTCAAAGTGGACATTTTTGCTTAAAGTGTCCTACTTCACCACACTTGAAGCATCTCTTGGACCCCTTGCCGCCCCTTCATTGACCCTTCTTCTTTCCTTGCTTGGGCCTCTCTGAAACCACAAGACCCTCCTGGAAGACCTTCCTCTTTGTCATCCATTTTCGCTGCTCGTTGGATCTTAGCACTGATACGATCTTTTCGTACACTAGCATCTCCTTACCATACAGCAATGTCATCACCAACGGATCGAAGCTCCTAGGTAGTGAATATAGCAGCTATAAACTTTTATCCTCCTCTTCGAGATCCACCCCAATGTTGAGCAAATCCATGCTTATTCGATCGAACCGCTGAATTTATCTCGCAACATCCTCACCCTCTTGCATCCAAAGGCTGTACAGTTGCTTTTTCAGTGCCAACTTGTTACACATATTCTTTCCCATGTACAACTGATGTAACCTCAACCACGAACACTTGGATGTCTTCTCCTTCAACACGTCATACAATACCTCATCTACCAGACAAGCCCTAATCATGGCACATGCCCTTTTCTCTAAGGACACCCACTCCTTATCTGTCGTCTCCTCTAGCCAGTCTTCCAAGGCCGAATTTAGTCTCATTTGAACCAGCAGATCCTCCACGCTAATCTTCCACATCATGAAAATTTTTTTCATCAAGCTTCTCAATTCTTACCTTCAACCCATTATTTTTCATAATCATACAAATCAAAAATAGCAAACAGATGGATCTAAAAAAATACCTTGACTAGGGATGGTGGATAGTAGCCCTGTGATCTCTTTCTTCCTCATGAAGCCTGGAGAAAGCCTTTAGATCTGAACCTCATTACTGATCTCTACTAAAATCTGATCTTCTTCCTCCTCCATGCTCAACTAGGCTCTGATACCACTTGTTAGGATAGATCTGTCAACTATAGAACATAGATCACCTGCCCAAGATTACCTATAGGAGATATGGCACCACCTATTGCTATGGAAAGATAGAAGAAGATAAACAAGCACAACCATATACGTGGTTTGGCCCAAGTGCCTATATTCACGGGACATGCAATGCTTCACTATCTAAAACATATAATAAAGGAGATACAATCTCAACTGACCAACCCTCTCTCTCAATCTAGAGGCACTCATCCATACAATGCTCTCAAAATAATCCCAAGAAGATCCGTCTCATAGATCTATCAGTCTAGGGTCCTCGATATCTCTGGACACTCTGTGATCTTCTTAGCCTCTACATCAAGCCCCAGCCTTTGTTCCTAGGCAACCCCACCATTCCAGGACACTCTCGGCTTCCTTGATGCTCCTGACACTCCCTGAGACCTCCTGGCTCTCCTTAAGATCGGGTGCAGGTCTCCTTGAGAAGCCACTGGCTTTCTTTGCTGAGATACCCTCCTCAGCTGTTGCACCACCAAGCCTCTCTTAGCCCCCATGCCTTTAGAGAGGTGCTATTGCAGCACTCCAATGCTTCCTGCCTTGTCTCTACACTACTTGAGAGGTTTTCTCAAGACTCCTTCTATTCCTTAGGTTGGGAGGTCTTCTTATAAGTCCTAATTATTCCAATAGCCATTCGATTAGCTCCCATGTGCTCTCCTAGCCATAAGATAGCACAGCAGCTCCATAGACCCCATGAATAGACCTGGTCCATGAGTTGGGACAGTAGACCCCATGAAAAGGCTTCCACTCACATGCTTGTGTGCTGTTCGCCATCATGCTATTTGCCTCCATCGAGCCAGCTCTATCAAGAGCCGAGTTGGCTTGACTGTATCTCACCCAAACTCTATCTTCTATCTGCTTGAGATAGCCAACTCAACTACACCTCAAGTCGGCTCGACTGTATATTTGAGCCAACTCGCCTGTGTTAGCCCCTTATCTTGGTTGATTCTTCCTCTAGCTTTGGTCCTTTTGCTTCATCTTGTACCTCAGATCTCCGGAGCACCTACCAAGCTTCTCAAGGTCTTCACACCTGAACCTCGAGTTCGTGTAGGGCTACACGCAGCCTTCACCTAGGATAACTTCTATCCTAGCCCTAGGACTCACACCCATCCTAGTCTCTCGGAGCCAATACCTTGGCTCCTCTTTTGGCCTTCCAAGGTTTGGAAGCACCACATCAAATCCTATACATGGATCATCCATCTCCATCACCTCCAAGTCTTTGCAAATCCATGCTTTAGTCGAACCGCTGAATGCATCCTTGACTACTTCTCCCACCTTTCTACAATCGAAGGATGTGTAGTCGCTTCTTCAGATTTTTTTCGACCATTATCTTTTGGAAAATCTCTCTTTATCTACCAAATAGCCCCACACTATCCATCTTTCTAGAGAATCTTATCACCCGTTATACACCCCCAATCTCTCCAACCAAGATTGATCAAAAAATCATGCACCCAAACCTTCCATCCTGAAAAAAACCATTATCATTAATCCTCTCAGCCTCCACCTTCAACCCGCTGCTCTCGGTTGGCTAAACCATAGCAATAATAAAGGTAGATCTGAGACATACCATAAAATAGTTGTGTAGATTTTTGATTTTATCCTATATGACTTCTCCTTCTCTTTCACGCACCATCAGACTTTGATATCAATTGTTGTAACATCACCATGGCATTACCTAGCTTTGATACCAATTGTTGTAACATCACCATGGCATCACCTAGCTCTGATACCACGTGTTGTGGAAACTCCTAATCTTCAGCATGGACCTAAGGAGAACTTTGACATTCTTTAAGACAGTAGACTACTGATCCACCTAATCTGGATCTATGATGGGATGCCTCCCTCCTTGGGCTTGAGGGCGGTGCCCCCCTTTAGGATGGCAACTCTAGGAAGAAGAGAGAAGAGAGATTAAGAGAGAAAAGATCTGTATTTCAATCTACATTATAAAATCATAATACAACTTATGTATTTATACATAGTTATTAGGCCTGATCAAAAACTCTCCTGGCTAACCCAATACATGAAGGCACTCACCAAGCCCACGTATACTGATGTCTCCCATGCTCTCATCCCCTGGATCTAATCTCGACTCATACATGTGTTAGCCATCTTAAGACCTTATTGGACCAGGCCTTAAGACCCCAAATAGAAAATCCTCATCTAGTTCTGTTCATCACTATCGAGCTAGCTCTGTTAGTAGTCGAGCTGGCTGGATTGCATCTTGTTTGAATCTTGTCTTCTATTTTTTTAAGACTGTCGGCTTGATTGCACCCCGAGTTGGCTCGATCTTAGCCCGAGTCAGCTTGATTGCGTATCTGAGCCAACCCACCTGCGTGTCAGCCCCTTATCTTGGTTGATTCTTCTTCTGGCTTTGGTCCTTTGCTTCATCTTATGTTCTAGATCTCCGAAGTACCTACCAAGCCCCTCAAGATCCTCATACCTGAATCTCGAGTCTGTGTAGGGCTACATGCTATCTTTACCCTAGGATAACTTCTATCCTAGCCCTAGGACTCACACCTGTCCTACACTCTCGAAGCCAACACCCTGGCTCCTCCTGTGGCCCCCTAAGACTTGGGAGCATCACACCAAATCCTATAATTATTGTTGACGATAACTCTAGTTTCACATGGGCTTTATTTTTGGCACACAAAGATGAAGCTTTTTTCATATTTTTTAAGTTTTATAAAAAGATCTTAAATGAAAAGAACTTAGCTATCATTTGTATCCATAGTGATCACGGTACTGAATTTAAAAATAAATCTTTAAAAAACTTTTGTAATGAGCATGGGATTGAACAAAATTTTTTTGTACCTAGAACACCTCAACAAAATGGTGTAATTGAAAGAAAGAATAGAACCTTAGTTGATATGGCCCGTACCATGTTGTGTGAAGAAAATCTATCCAAATATTTTTGGGCTGAAGTCATTAACACTGCATGTTACATCCTAAATAGAGTTTTAATTCATCCTATTTTAAAAAAAATCCCATATGAGCTTTGGAAAGAGAAAAAAATTAATATTAACTACTTTATGTATTTGGTTGCAAATGCTTCATTCATAATAATGGTAAAGATAATCTAGGTAAATTTGATGCTAAGATAGATGAAGGTATCTTTCTTGGATATTCTTTATCTAGCAAAGCATATAGGGTCTTCAATAAATATTCATCAATTATTGAAGAATCCATTCATGTTATTTTTGATGATGATCCAGAAATTCTTGAAAATAGAATGAAGGAGCTCAAGTTGAAGTACAACACCAATCATTGTAAAGATAAAGTCATAACAACTATTCAACATGAAAAAAATGATGAGAAAGAAACTACTAGAGAACATGAAGATCTACCCAAGGAGTAGAGGTATGCACACAACCATTCAAGAGAACTAATCTTAAGTGATCCTTCATAAGAGGTAAGAACTAGATCATCATTTAAAGATACTTTTGATTATCTTGCTTTTGTTTCATAAATTAAATCTAAAAATATAGAGAAAGCTAAAAAAGACTTAAATTGGATGTTAGCTATGCTAGAAAAACTCAATTAATTTGAAAGAAATAATATTTGGACTCTTGCAGATAGATCCCTTGACTATCCCATAATTGGCACAAAATGGGTATTTAGGAACAAACTAGATGAACATGAAAATATAATAAGAAATGAAGCTAGATTAGTTGCAAAAAAATATAATCAAGAAGAAGGGATTGACTTTGATGAAACATATGCTCCAGTAGCAAGACTAGAAACTATAAGATTATTACTTGCTTTTGCTTGATACACGAACTTTAAATTATTTCAAATAAATATAAAAAATATCTTCTTAAATGGTTATATCGCTAAAGAAGTATTTATAGAACAATCCTCTGGATTTGAAAATTATTTACTTTCTAATCATGTGTATAAATTAAATAAAGCACATTATGCACTTAAACAAGCACCTAGAGCATGGTATGAGAGACTAAATAAATTTCTTTTATAAAATAAATTCACTAGAGAAAGTGTGGGCACTATACTATTTTTGTAAAGAAAAATAAGGACCTCCTTGTAGTTCAAATTTATATGGATGATATCATATTGGAAGCTACTAATGAGGATCTTTGCCAAGAGTTTGCAAGGTTAATGTAGGGTGAATTTGAAATGAGCATGATGGAAGAGCTGACCTTCTTTCTAGGGCTTCAAATTAAATAATCAAAGGAAGGGATCTTCATTAACCAAACCAAGTACATCAAGAAAATGCTAAAGAAATTTGGTATAAAAAATGGAAAGATGATCGGCACACCAATGAGCCCTCATGCAAACTCAACAAAGATGAAAATTGCAAGAAGGTAAGTGAAAAGCTCTATAGAGATATGATAGGATCCCTACTCTATTTAACTGTAAGTAGGCTGATATATTATTTAGTGTTTGCATGTGTGCTAGATTCCAATCAAATTCGAAAAAATCATACTTATTAGCTATTAAGAGAATTTTTAGATATCTAGTCAATACACATAACTTAGGATTATGGTACTCAAAATATTGCTCTATTGAGTTAATAGGATACACTGATGCTGATTATGGAGGATGTAGAATAGATAGAAAAGGCACTAGTAGCACTTACAAATTTCTAGGATTGAACATGATTTTATGGTATAGCAAGAAGCAAAACTCTATAGCATTGTTAATGGCTAAGATCGAATATGTTGCTTCAAGAAGTTGAAGCACACAAAAACTTAGGATTAAGCAATAACTCGAAGATTTTGGAATCAGATAAAATAATCTATCCATTAGGTGTGACAATACAAGTGCCATAAACTTAACCAAAAATCCTATTTAACACTTAAGGACTAAGCATATTGAGATTAGACATCACTTCATAAGAAATCATGTTCAAAACAAAAATGTTATGCTTGAATTTGTTTTAACTAAAAATCAACTTGTTGATATTTTATAAAACCTTTAAATGAAAACATATATTCTAAAATCTGAGATGAACTTGGAATTTGTGATCCATTCTAAATTTGTTTTATCCTACGTTTATTGAATGAAGATTGTATCTCCTCTTGCCATCCTTAGCACCCTTATTTCAATCTATAATTATCAAGAAATTTCTATTAGAAACTTATCTTTTCTAAAATTTCATCCCTGTTTACGAGACATCTTGATTTATAATCGAGATATCTCAGTTGTAATCCGAGATGCCTCATCTTAAACTCAAGGCCTCTCAAATTTTTTAAGACTTCTCATCTTTATGTCGAGACTTCTTGAGTTTCACAGATCCCTTATTTTAGCAAAAATCGATCAAGCCATCCTCTTCATTTCCTTTTCTCTTTCCCAGAGAGCTCTCATTCCAAACTTCGTGAACTCCCTCCAACCCACTCCAAATCCTTAAATCACTATTCCATTCCCTTTTGGGTTGGATTCTGAGATTTCAATGGCTCCAAAAAAAAAATCTACTACCATCCAGAGACCATCCGCCACTCTGTTAGTTGAAAATAGGGCAAAGAGGCAGTAGGACAGCACCCAAGCTTCTCTACCAGCTCCTTCCTCTTGATCTCATCAGTTTGTTGCCACTAGAAGTGTTCCCACTAGATGGAGGATGGAATTTAGGTTCTTGGATCAAGAAAGCTTCCACATAGGTTCATAGATTCAACAACAAGGTTGGGAAAAGCTCTGTGCACTTGAGGTAAAGGTTAACCTGGATCTTATCAGGGAATTTTTTGATAAGCTTAAGTTTGAGGGAGAGTTTGGGATTGAGTCTTTGGTAAAAGGGATTCACATTGCATTAGATGAAAGAAGATTAGGGCATCTATTGTGTTGCCCAGCTAGATAACCCAATGGGTGGGGGGGGGGTGAATTGGATTTTCAAAAATTTAAAATAGATATATGCAGTTAAAATGTTTAAACCCTAGGTGAAGTGAATATGAAAGAAAGAAAATGAAGAAGTAATAGCACACACACACAAACAGGAGAATTTTATAGTGGTTCGGTCCATTTCCAGCACCTACATCCACTCCCCAAGCAAGACTCTTAAAAATTTTACTATAATCCCATAAGATTATAGTTAGATAGTTTTTTTGGGCTTATTATCTCAAAACCCAGTTGGTTTTTTCTCAGGTTCACCAACCAAAACCCTTACAACAATTAGATAAACTAATTCGAGACAACAAATGGGGAGAAAAGCCCCAAAATTTAAGTTTTAGCCCCTACTGAAACTAAGTACATGAAAACTAATAATAAAAATTTACAACACACAATGCTCCTTTAAATGAGCTGATTCATTGTCATTGCAGTTCGTTGAATGCTTCTTGAATGCTTGAAATTAATGTGCTTCAAAATTTGAGAGAACTTGAATGAAAAAGATTTGCTTGCGGAAGATTGGGCATTTGTTCTTTTTTCTCTCATTTTTCTTGGATAATCTTTTATATATAGAGCTTTTTCTCTCATCTGTATATGATTAGATTGCAAAAAAAATAAAATTTGATCATTGGAGAGCAGCAGATAGCCATTGGAAGCGAGAACATCCAACCTAGAATGCTCCATCAAAAGTTGTTTTCATGTCTCGAGACCTCTTGATTTGTCTCGAGACATCTTACCAAATTTTAAGGCCTCTTGATTTGATTAGAAGACCACTCGCCTTCAACCACTCAAAAAATAGCTTTCTAAAAAAATTGTATTGCCTTGAGATTGAGAGCTCTCGATTCTGAATGAGATGTCTTGCTGGAATCATGAGACCTCTCGAGAATCCCATGAGACCTCTCGCTCTCAGAGCACAAAAACTATGTTTCTATCTCCTGAGATCAAGAGCTCTCGAGATTAACTCGAGACCTCTCAAAACTGTGTTAGAAGCAAATTTGGGCATGCCAGACATCATGAGAGTTCTCAAAAAAATTATGAGATCTCTCAAAAATTGCTCCAAGGCTATTTGAGAGAATTTTTTCTCTCAATTAAGAAGATTTAATTTTTATTTGAATTGAATTTTGTGTCATCCTCATTTTGGTCAAAGAGCTCTCTTTCCTCTGATATTTGAGCACTTAAAATAAAATATATTATTAATCATTTACTTTAACTTTTGATCATTATCAAAATCACTTAGGAGGTCAATAATCTCTTTCTTTTTGATGATGACAAAATATCAAGCAATTCATAAAAAGATGATAAGCGATATTTATATCATGTATTAATGAATGAAAGAATATGACATGGTCAATTTTAAGAGTGCTCAAATTCTCAATGATATACACAATGTATTATCCATGCTCTTTTACTTTGTATGGGATATATTAATGCTCTCAAATTCTCAATGATATATATAATGTATTAACAATGCTCTTTTGCTTGTATGGGATATATTAATGCTCCTCCTTAATGTATGTTGATAGAAATGCGATGTTGTTGTTAAGACATCGTGTTTATCAGTTTAAATCCAACCTTTTACTTTTTAAATTAATTAAAAATTATGAAGAGAGAAGTGAGTCGGGTCGAATCCACGGAGAGGCAATGATTTATTTCTAAAATCTTTGATTCTTTTATTTTTTATTATTATTTTTTTAAGAAAAAGAAAAGAAAAGAAGGTTTTTCAAAAATTAAAGTCAAAAAATAGATTTATAAATAAAAGTAGAATTTAAATTATGTAAAAATAAATTTGATACTAAGATCTACTATTTAGATCTTAGCAACTACTTATAATAAAATTAAAAAGCAATGAATAATAATTAATTTAAAGAACTAGAATTGAAAAGAATAATAAAATTTTCTTTATTAAATTTAAAACTCAGATGTAGAATTTAAATATAAGAAATTAAAGAAAATTTAGAATTTTAATACAAGAAATTAAAGAAAAAGAGAGAGAAAACTAGAAGGAGATCGTAGATCAGCGTAGGCATGGAGATGGCATAGAAGACTGGCCCTTCTTCTCAGCACTGTAGCTTTGAAGCAAGCTTTAACCCAGAGCTTGGCTTCCACCCTGTACCTTAGCTTCCCTTCCACCTGATCTATCCATTTTTAGAGGCTTAGGATCCTTTTTATAGAGCTAGGAGGGTTGGATATTTTTTTCTGGAGGCAATGTGGGACTAATAGCCTTTGTAATCATCTAAATACAAAGAAATTCGAGTAAAATTTAGATCAAAATAGCTTTGATATGAATCTGATAAGTTTGGTTAAATCTAGCCATTCAATAGGAATCCAACGGTCCAAAAATCATCAAAATCGAATGCGTATCAATCCAGATCAGGTCGGATTAAATTCTGACCATTCGATCGCATGTTGATGGAGGAAATCTGGCCGCAAATCATGCATAGGGAGTCTTGATCATCGTCAGGAGTGTTCTAGACTGTTGGATCATCTCCTGGATCGAGCGCTACCATTGGATGGCGATCCGCATGAAGTCTGAAGCTGAATCAAATTCGGAAATAACCATAGCCGTTCGATCTTGACTGCAAGCTAGCACAACCATCCGATGGTGCAGTTACTATTCTTATGGACCACATGGACCGACCGCACCGCACACTGCAGTCAATCAGCACTTCTATTACTGAGTGAAAAGACCAGATTGCCCTATGAGCCACGATAAATTTATGTGGACTCTTAAAGGATCTAGGTCTACCATGTGACAAGCTCTGATTCATCGGTGTCTGCTGAGCTGGCGGTCCATATTGTGCTGTAGACTGACTGATGGCTTCTGAGCTTGAGTCGACTAGCGTGGATAGCTTGGCGTGTCGGCTTGGTCGACTTGGCTTGGTGTGTTTGGACGCGCCGGCTACTGCGGCATGGCGGCTTGAGACGTTTGAGCCATATGTTATTTTTCATAAATTTTTTTTTATTTTATTTCTTTAGAAATTCATATCTTTTCCGTTTTAGCTCCATTTTGCTTCAAACTTATTTCGTTATGATCAAAAAAATGAGCTCTTTTCATTTATTATAAAATTTTATTTTTTAATTTTTATTATTTTTTAATTAATTTTTTTAATTAATAAAAATATGAATTTCTTAAAAATTATATATAAATTGATTAATAATTTTTAAAAATTAATATAAATTAATTAATAAATTAATACTTTTATTGGTAAATTTATGGTACTTATCATATGTTCTTTTGATTTGTATGTGACTAAATATTCTTTTTGTGTTTATATATTTTTCTTTTGCTTTTTGTCAGCATCAAAATCACAATTGAGAGAATTAGACATTATGGCAAAGAAGTCAAGAATATAATTGAAAAAAATTGATTCTATTGCATAAGACTGAAATTACAATGATAAAGTTATATATTGGTTTACAGAAAAGTAGATCTATACCAATAGACATAAAAGTATACTGAGCAATATAAGTGAGGTACACCAAGCAACAAAAAAATAGAAAATAAAGAGAACTAGACTTATTCCTCATCAGAGAGGAATTCTATGATTGGTTCAGAGGATGATCTAGGTCTAGAAAATGATAAGTGAGGTGTAGATCAAGGAGATGATGAGGGTCAAGAAGTGGATGGAGTCTGAGACCCAAGGCTGCCAATCCGATTGATAATTTGCCATAATAAAGAGATAAGGACTTTAGCCATGGTGTACTGGATGGTGATGTTCTCCTCTAGTCTCTATGCAATTCTAGCAATCTCGGATAATAGAAGTTCAATCTGAGTTGATGACCCATGTTGTTCCTTCTCTAAAATTTCAAGCCTTCAAGATAATCCACTAAGTTGTTGGCTAAGCATTTTAGTTTGACCTTCAAATGATATCCTTTGTTTCTCAATGCTCACCAACAGTTGATGTATTACATTGGAGAGGATGTCAATGAATCTTTCAGACACTTTTTGAACAACTTCCTCTACCACCCTTTCAATTAAACTTTCTTGATCAAAAGCAGAGGGGGGTGCTAGAACATGACTAGGAGGCCCTTGTAGAGTATGCGAAGACCCCGGTGTAGTGAATGAAGGTCTAGCAGTAGAGGGTGATGGTGGAGAAGGTGGAGACCTATGCTCCTCAAGCTCATTTCTAGTCGCTACTTGTTCATCTGCCCTTATCCACCGTCATTCTTTTTCATAAATTTCATTTTGTTCAATGTTCCCTCATTTATATAGTTGGTGTGTACCAACGTTTTGAAGTCTTCACCTTCTAGATTAATATGAAAATCTTTGAAAATCAGAGTGAAAATCATTTCGTAGGGTAGAGAGGCTTTGCTTTTGTTGGCTATGTCCTTTAACTGTTGAAGCATTAGAGATGGAAAGTTCATGGGTGTTTCGATTACCATGTAGAACATAACAGCCAGTTCTTTCTTTCCAACCCAGTCATGTCCTCCTACCTTTGAAAAAATTATATGACTCATAATGCATTGTAATAATCTCATTTCCATTGAGAGATGATGCGAGACTTATTGTTGATTTTCATCTATAATTTTCCTTTCCAAAATGCACTTTAAGGCTTTAGTTTTATTCCTTAAATTTAGATAGCAATCTCCAGACCTAAGTACTTCTAAGAGTTTTCCAATCTTTCTTTCGTTCGAAGAAATGTGTACTCCTTTAACAACAGATTCTATCCTTAATGCTTGCTCAAAGCTAATGCTCTCAATGAACTCTCTAATTAGGTCCGGATAGACATCTACCTCAAGAGTACATAGTTTCTCCCAGCTTTACTACCTGATCCATGACCCAATATGGAACTATTCCCCATCTAGGTATCCAATGTTGATACTTCAACCTATTGGAACTGTTCTTGTGGTGACGAAGAGTCAATCATGAGAAGAAGAGGTGGACGGAGATGCTTGGGCCATGTCCCGTTGCCGCTTTGCCCTAGCTTCAGTCGAAGGAGTGACAGATGGTCTTTGGGTGGTGAGGGTGTCTCTTCTTCAGAGCCATTAGAGGCGGATTTGGATGGAATGAGTGATTGAACAGTGTTTCAAGAAGTTTGGAGGAGTGGATGAGAGTTTGGAAGAGTTTTGGAGGAGAGGTCTTGGAAAAGCAAAAGAAACGAATGAGAGAGGGGACCTCTCGGAAGTTCAATTAAAAAGGGTCCCACGAAATTTTAGAGATTTCATCTTAAAGATGAGACATCTCAAAAAATCGAGAGCTCTCTCTTTTAAAGTGAGAGGTCTCGGAATACCATCGAGAGGTCTCATGTATAAACCAAGACTTCTCGAGCGCAAGAGGAAAAATTAGAATAAGAAGAAGAATTTCAAGCCAATTTTTCTTGATTTTTCAAGATTGAATTGGAGATGTTTAGGATGTTAAAAGGAGATAAAAAAACAATCTAATAAATTCAAGATAAATATTTTTATAGATGATCACAAATACCAAGTTCACCCTAAATTTTTGAGAATCTATCTTCATTTAGAGATTTTGTAAAAATGTCAACTAGTTGATTTTTAGTTGACACAAATTCAAGCAAAATATTATTATTTTGAACATGATCTCTTATGAAGTGATGTTTAATTTCAATGTGCTTGGTTCTTGAATGTTGAATAGGATTTTTTATCAAGTTTATGGTACTAGTGTTATCACACCTAGTGGGTATCTTATTTTGCTTAATTTCAAAGTCTTTGAGTTATTACTTGATCCATAGTATTTGAGCACAGCAACTCCCCGCAGCAATATATTCGACCTCAGCCATTGATAATACTATAGAGTTTTGTTTCTTGCTATACCAAAAGATCAAGTTCAACCCTAAAAATTGGCATGTGCCACTAGTACTTTTTCTATCTATTCTATATTCTCCATAGTCAGCATCAGTGTATCCAATCAATTCAATGGAGGATTGTTTTTAGTACCGAAGTCTTAGATTATGTGTGTAGATCAAATATCTAAAAATTCTCTTGACAGTTAGTAAATGAGATTCTTTAGGGTAAGATAAAAATCTAGCACACATGTAAATACTAAACAATATATCAGGCCTAGTTGCAGTCAAATAGAGTAGGGATCCAATTATACCTCTGTAGAGCTTTTAATTTATGATCTTATCATTTTCATCTTTATCGAGTTTGTATGAGAGGCTCATTGGCATGCCGATCTCCTTTCCATTCTCTATGCCAAACTTCCTCAGTATCTCCTTGATGTATTTTGTTTGGCTAATGAAAATGTCTTCCTTTGATTATTTGATTTGAAGCCTAAGGAAATGTCTTCCTTTGATTATTTTGTTTGGCTAATGAAAATATCTTCCTTTGATTATTTGAAGTTCAGCTCCCCCATCATGCTCATTTCAAATTTGCCCTGCATTAACTTTGCAAACTCTTGATAAAGAATTTTATTAGTAGCTCCGAATATGATGTCATTCACATATATTTGAACTACAAGAAGGTTATTATTTTTCTTTTTCAAAAGTAGTGTAGTGTCCACACTTTCTCTAATAAAATTATTTTGTAATAAAAAATTACTTAATTTCTCATACCCTGCTCTAGGTGCTTGTTTGAGTCCATATAGTGCTTTATTTAATTTATACACATGATTAGGAAGTGAGTGATTTTCAAAATTGGGAGGTTGTTCTACAAAAACTTCTTCAGCGATATAATCATTCAAGAAGGCACTCTTTATATCCATTTGAAATAATTTAAAGTTCATGTAGCAAGCAAAGGCAAGTAAAAATTTAATAGCCTCTAATCTTGCTATAGGAGCATATGTTTCATCAAAGTCAATCCCTTCTTTTTGATTATATCCTTTAGCAACTAGTCTAGCTTTATTTCTTACATATTTTCATGTTCATCTAATTTATTCATAAATACCAATTTTGTTTCAATTATACAATGATCAATTGATCGGTTTATGAGAGTCTAAACATTATTTCTTTCAAATTAGTTTAGTTCATCTTGCATAGCTAGCATCCAACTAGAATCTTTTTCAGCTTCTTCTATATTTTTACATTCTACTTGAGAGACAGAAGCAAGATAATCAAATATAACTTTAAAAGAAGATCTAGTTCTTATCCCTCGTGAAGGATCACTTAAAATTAATTCTCTTGGGTGATTATGTGCATATCTCTACTCCTTGGGTAGATCTCCATGATCATTAGAAGTTTCATTTTCACCATCCTTATCTTGTTCAATGGTTGTTGTAGTTTTACCTTTATCATGAACGTTGTTCTTCTTCAAGTTTAGCTCCTTCATTCTATCTTCGAGAATTCCTGTGTCATCATCAAAAATATCTTTCTTTCTCGAAGATTGATTGTTAGCTTCATCAAAAATGACATGGATTGATTATTCAACAACCAATGAATATTTGTTGAAGGTCCTATATGCTTTACTAGATGTAGAGTATCCAAGAAAAATGCCTTCATTAGTCTTAGCATTAAATTTACCTAGGTTGTACTTACCATTATTATGAATGAAGCATTTCGAACCAAAGATATGAAAATAATTAATATTAGATCTCTTTCCTTTCCAAAGCTCATAGGGGGTTTTCTTTAAAATTGGGTGAATAGAAACTCTATTAAGGATGTAACATGCTATGTTAATGGATTTAACTCAAAAGTATTTAGGTAGATTTCCTTCACACAACATGGTACAGGCCATGTCAACTAGGGTTTTATTTTTTCTTTCAACTACTCTATTTTATTGAGGAGTTCTAGGTGCAGAAAAATTGCATTCTATACCATGTTCATTACAAAATTCTTCAAAAAAAATATTTTCAAATTCTGTACCATGGTCACTACGAATACAAACTATAGTTGAGTTATTTTCATTTATTATTTTCTTATAAAACTTTGAAAATATTGAAAAAGCTTCATCTTTGTGTGCTAAAAACAAAACACATGTGAACTAGGAATAATCATCAATAATGATAAGACCAAATCTCTTTCCTCTTAAGCTAGTAGTCCTAGTAGGTCCAAACAAATCTATATATTTCAATTCAAGAGGCCTAGAAGTTGAAATCATATTTTTAGATTTGAAGCTCCTTCTAGTTTGTTTTCCAAATTGGCAGGCATCACAAACATGATCAAATTTAAAATTCAATTTTGGTAACCTCTTAACTAAATCTTTGTTAAGTAATTTAGATATAGTATGTATGCTTGCATGACCTAATCTATGGTGCCAAAGCTAACTAGTTTCTTTGATGCTAGCATTTATTGCAATTAGGCATTGACCACTCTTCATGGCAATTTCATTAAGATTTATTATGTAGATGTTGCCATGCCAAAATCCAACGAATTTTAGACTATCATTCAAGGAACTAGATACTTTACATAATTAAGATCCAAAAGAAACTCTAAAACCTTTATCAGAAAGTTGACTAATACTAAGAAAGTTATGTTTTAAATTATTAACTAATAACATATTATCTATAAAGATAGAAAAAGTAATATGAATTTTATCAATGTCAATTATTTTTTCTTTGCCGTTGTCGCCAAAGATGACTACTCTCCCTTCCTTCCTTTCTAGCATGAAGAATTGCTCTTTATCTTCCGACATATGCCTTGAGTAGCCACTATCCAAAAACCACTCGCATTTAGATCTTTAGGCCACAAGGCATTCTTGTACAAATAATTCAGGTGATAGTTTTAGGTACCCAAGTCTTCTTAGGTCCTTTTGGGTTAGTGGTCATGGTTTTTTTTGGAACCCAAATTCTTTCAACTTGTTTTTCATTGAATTTTCTAGTATTACATTCAAATGCCTTATGTCCTACTTTTCTACTTCTAAAGCAAGTGATATGTGAAGTACTAGTTGATGTGGGTGTAGTGAAAAAATTCTTTAGAAACTTAGTTTTGTCTTTAGATTTATATCCTAGTCTGGCTTTATCATAAACTCCTCTTTGATTGTTTAGAATCATTTACAATTTTTTTGAACTATAAGTAAATTTATCAACTAAAAATTTTAATTTATCTAATTTATTCTTTAGAATTTTATTTTCTTCTTTTAACTTGTTGTGGTTACAAGTTACTTCTTCCTTTTCTTTTAAAAATATTTGATTTATTTTCTTAAGATTTTTATTTTTTATACTAATTTTCTTAAAATCTTTTATTAAGTCATAAAAAGCATCCTGAAGCTCATCAAAGTAAAATCTAAGTCAAGAGTGGAGGATACCTCATCATCTTATGCCATGAAGCATAAGTTTGCTTCATTTTGATTTTCTTCCACCGAGCTTGACTCATCGCTGTCGCTCCAAGTTGCTAACATAACTTTCATCTTCATTCTTTTTGGTGCCTGCTTCAAATAAGGACATTCAGCCCTAAAATATCCTGACTTCTTGCATTCGTAGCAAGTGGGCTGATCCTTCTTCTTTTCTTTCTCTTTCTCCCTGCTAGCTGCTCCTCTAATGAAGCTCCTCTTCTTGAATCCTTATCTTTTTCTTCCCATAAACTTCTTGAATTTTCTGATCATCAGGGCCATGTTTTCATCATTTTCCTCGCTAGTGGATAGATCTTCTTCTTCAGCTACCATGGATTTCAACGCTATTGTTTTCTTCTTCTTGTTGTCCTCTTCATTGTACCGACCCATGGCAAGCTCATGTATCATCAGGGATCCAATGAGCTCCTTTAGAGGTAGAGTGTTCAAATCTTTAGCCTTCTAAATGGCTTTCACCTTAGCTTTCCATGTCCTAGGCAAAGGCCTGAGAATCTTTCTTACCAATTCATTGTTAGTATAAACTTTTCCTAAACTTTTCAAATCATTTATAATATTAGTGAACTTTGTATACATGCTAGTGATAGATTTAGTAGGGTCCATTTTAAATAGTTCATATTGGTGGACTAGCATGTTTATCTTGATTTCTTTGACTTGATTTGTTCCTTCATGCATGACCTCAAGTCTATCCCAAATTTTCTTTACAGAATTGTAGGTGAAAATTTGGTTAAACTCATTTGCATCAAGGGCATAATATAGTACATTCATTATCTTGGCATTTAATTGAACAAGTTTCTTATCTATTTCATCCCAATCCTTCTTCGACTTAGGAGAGGATGTGCCATTGACAATGATTGTAAGTGTATGTGGCCCATTGACAATGACACTCCATATGTCATAGTCGAGGATTTGAATAAAGATGCACATGCGAGCTTTTCAATAGGTATAGTTGGATCCATTAGAAAGAGATGATCTATTTATGGATTGTCCTTCGACAAGTGAACCTCCAAGTTAGGTTGATATGATCTTTATCTCTACTTAATAAAATCAATAATTAGTAGAGAACCAAAGCTCTGATACCAATTATTGCCTAGCTAGACAAACCAAGGGGGGGGGTGAATTGGATTTTCTAAAACTTAAAATAGATATATGCGGTTAAAATATTTGAACCCTAAGTGAAATGAATGTGAAAGCAAGGAAATGAAGAAGTAATAGCACACACACATAAACAGGAGAATTTTATAGTGGTTCAGTGCACTTCCAGCACCTACATCCACTTTCCAAGCAAGACTCTTGAAAATTTTACTATAATCCCGCAAGATTATAGATGAATAATTTTTTTAGACTCACTATCCTAAAATTCAATTAATTTTTTCATAGGTTCACCAACCACAACCCTTACAACAATCAGAAAAACCAATTCGAAACAACAAATAGGGAGAAAAGCTCCAAAACCCAAGTTTCAACCTTTACAGAAATCAAGCATACGTAAACTAATAATGAAAATTTACAACATACAATGCTCCTTTAAATGAGCTAAATTGTTGTCATTGTAGTTCATTGAATGTTTCTTGAATGCTTGAAATTAATGCACTTCAAAACTTGAGAGAACTTGAATGAAAAAGATTTGCTCGCGGAAGACTGGATGTTCATTCTTTTTTCTCTCATTTTTCTTGGATAATCTGAAAGTACATCTTCAAGCTTTTATATCTAAAGCTTTTTCTCTCATATGGATATGATTGGATTATAGAGAAAATAAAATCTAATCATTAGAGAGCAGCAGGTAACCGTTGGAAGTGAGAAAATTCGATCTGGAATGTCCTATCAAAAAGTTATCGCCGTGTCTCGAGACCTCTCAATTTGTCTTGAGATGTCTCACCAGATTTTGAGGCCTCTCAGTTTGATCAAGAGACTTCTTGCCTTCAGTCACTCAAAAAATAGCTTTCTAAAAAAATTATATCACTTGAGATCGAGAGCTCTCGATTCTAAACGAGATGTCTTGTCGGAATCACAAGACATCTCAAGAATTCTGTGAGACCTCTCGCTCTCAGAGTGCAGAAACTATGTTTCTATCTTTTGAAATCAAGAGCTCTCGAGATTAACTCGAGATCTCTTGAAACCACGCTAGAAGCAAATTTAGGCATGTCCGACATCACGAGAGCTCTCAAAAAAATTTTGAGACCTCTCAAAAATTGCAAAAAGGCTATTTTAAAAATTTTTTTGCTCCCAATCAAGAGAATTTAATTTTTATTTGAATTAGATTTCGTGTCATTCTCATTTTGATCAAAGAGCTCTCTTTCCTCTAACATTTGAATACTTGAAATAAAATATATTAGTAATCATTTGCTTTAATATTTGGTCATCATCAAAATCACTTAGGAGGTCAACATATTGGAAGTTCCAAGGTTAGGAATCTGTTATTTGAATTTGACTAAAAAAATAAAGCTTTGAAGTGTATCTTAGAAAGGGAAGATGTAAATGAAAATGAACAATTAATATCAAACCATCTTTCCATAGAAATGAGACTACTTCATAGTATTGTTAGTTATATAATTTTTTCTAAAGTTGGAAGACATGATTGGATAGGGAAGAAAGAGCTAGCAGTTATGTATTATTTAGTGAAAGAAACTCCTATTAACTTTCCTTTCTTAATGCTTCAATAGATTAAGGACACAACAAATAAAAGCAAAGCATGTCTTCCTTATGGAATGATTTTTACTCTTATTTTCAAGGACTTTCATATAGATTTAGAAGGTGATTTCAAAGGACTGTCCCACGCTAATTATCTGAATGAGGGGACTCTACATAGAATGAAATTTATAAAGAAGATAGATGGGTGAGAGCGGACAAGGATGTGAGTGTTAGAAATGAACATGTCGAACATAGACCTCCTCCTCCATCTTCTCCTTCTACTACTGGACCATCTTATGCTGTGCCTAGATCACCTCACCCACCTTAAGCTCATCCAAGCCAAATTCCTGCCCTGCCTTCTATTTTTGATCCAGATGGATTAGTAGAACGGGTTATAGAGCAAGTTGTGGAGAAGGTATCTGAAAGAATGACTGAACTGCTCTCTGTAATGAAACATCAAATTTTAGTAAGCATTGAAGAATAAAGGATTTCTACTGAAGGGCAGACCGAGATGCTCAGTTAGCAAATTAGTAGTTTATCTTAGAGACTAGAAATTTTGGAGAAAGTTTGTGAGATAGCCAAGGTAGTCCGAAGAGTAGAAGAAAGTATGGTCACTCAGTGTACAAGTGTGGAAGTGATCATTGCCTCTCTTCGATAGATTGTAGATAGTTTTGGAAACCTTGGGTCTTGGACTTCTACTTCTTCTCGACCCACCCCCTCTCCTAAATCGGCCCCTCATCTTTCTTCTACTAGACCTCATTTAGCTTCTAAATCTATCATAGAGTTCCTTTCTGATGAAGACTAGGTCTAGTTTCCTTCTATGTATTGAACTTTTGTTAGTTTTGAGTATATTGATTGGATGTCTTTTTTTGTAAATCGATATACACTTTTGCTCATGTAATCCTTTCTTTATAATGAATTAAATATTTTGCAATGTGTACTTCTCCTCTTGCAATGAATGTTTTATTATCTTTTGTAATGAATTTAATGTGATTTTAATGCTGACAAAAAGGGGGAGAAAATGTGTATGTCATTCTTAATTAACAAAAAAATAAATATGAGCAATATGCAACAAGAAAGGATCACTTAACTCTTATATAAATTAAAAGAGCACACATTAAGAGAGAGCATTGATAAATTATTGAAATCTTGAGTACTTTAGAAATTAAATATTTTATGCTAAAAAATTATCTCCTGTATTCAAATATACATGCTATATATATTGCTTACATTTTTTTTAGAGTGCTTAATATTTTATCATCATCAAAAGTGGAAGATTGTTGACCTTCCTAAGTGATTTTGATGATGATCAAACATTAAAGTGCTTGACTACTAATAAATTATTTTAAGTATTCTAAAGATTAGAAGAAAGAGAGTTCTTTAATCAAAATGAATAAGAAATCAAAAGCAATTCAAATCAGGATCAAAAGAGCATGTTCAGTGATAAATTTTCTTTGAAAATGGCCTTAGAGTATTTTTGAGACATCTCTTGGTGTTTGGCACGCTAAAACAGGGCTCTGGTATAGTTTTGAGAGGTCTCGAGTTGAACTTGAGACATCTCCATCTCAGAAAATAGAAATATCATTTCTGTGCTTTAAGATCAAGAAGTCTCGAAGAATTCTCGAGAGGTCTCGAAATCGCGGCAAGACATCTCCATTAGAACTTAGAGGTCTCAATCTTAGGAAGCAATTTTTTTTTAAAAAAAATAGATTTTTGGGTGATTGAGAATGAGACATCCCATGGTCAAATCGAGAAGTCTTGAAGTGCAACAAGACATCTTAAGATAATTCGAGAGGTCTCGAAACATGACGATAGCTTTTCAACAGATAGTTCCAAACTTGCTTTTTTCACCTCCAATGGCTAGTTCTCGACTCCAATGGTTACATTCAAGCTTTTGCTAGATCCTAATCATTTCAAGTGTGGTGAGAATGATCTAGATATAAAAGAGAAGAAGAAATATCCTTTGAAGAATAAGAAAAAATGAGAGAAAAGAAAGAACGCCTGATGCGTGCTAATTTATAGCTATGGCAAGTGCACCAGTCGATCAAGTAATAAAGTGAATGAGTAGAGTATCGTCCCTAGAGGATTGGAAAACAAGTACTGAAAAGCTCTTTCCTATGCTTTATTTAGAAGATCGATTTATGAGAATAAAAAAAAAATTAAAAAAAAATAATTAAAATAATTAAATTTTTTTTTTATTAAATAGAGAGAGTGTAAATTATTGAGGTTTTAAATTCAAGAGCAATGGATTACTAAGGCAATCGGTTCACCAACTCAATCAATACGATATTCAGGTTTTTAGATTAATTTTATTTCATGTGACGGTGGAGTCTCCTAATTTATTCACTACCCTTTGGTCCAGGCATAGCAAATCTATTAATATTTATTAATTACCCTTTGATCCAAGTGTAATTTAAATAAATATTAATGCATTAGGTTTTGTGAAACCCTCTAATTAAAATACGCTGCGTCCAAAGCGCACTAAAATTTCCGCATGCATATGAATTCTAATTTGATTCATAATACAAGGTATATAATCAAGAAGCATTAACATAGATGTACTTGGTCCGTAACATCTATGTTCATCAGATCAATTAGAAGATGGCCAGTAATCTAAAAGCATTAAGATCAGATTTATATACTCCTCATGAATAAAATTTAAAAATAAATTATACTGAATATTGCATCAAAAGAGTGGCTACACCTTAGCCTTAGTAAAATAAAATTTAGTTCATGATAACAAATTTAAAAACAGTAAATAAAATAAAAAGCATGAAGAAATTAGACTGTTTGATTGCTGAAATTGATTATCTGTTGCTCTTGATGCGGAGAACTTGGTGAAGAAGAAGAGGCTCCTTGATATCTCCTCTCTCTTTCTTCCTCTCTCTCTTTCTTTCTTTTCCTTCTTCCCGTCTCTCTCTGTTTTCTCTCTGATTCTCCTTTCTTCCCTATTTTTCTTTCTCTCACTGATTTTCTCTGTTTTTTCCTTTTTTTTTTTTTCTTTTTTTTTTTTTCTCACGGCAACAGGGCTTTTTATAGATGAAGTCTCCAAAATCCATCCAAAACTCGATTTTAGACTTCTAAAATAATTCAAACTATGATCTGAATAATTCTGGCCGTGCGATGTTGATCAAACGGTCCAAAAACCACTCAAAAACCCGTTAAAATAACCCAGATCAAGTCAGATTTAATATCAGCCGTTGGATCATCCAATGGATTGAATCTGGGCCGTCCGATCTCGTTAGAAATCAGCCTTCAGACCTTTAGTTTCAGTCGGGATGAATCTCGGCCGTTGGATCTCGATCGGGAGCTGCGGATGCCATCCATCAGCGCCTTCTTCTCGTCCGTCCGATCAAGATTCAGTGAAAACCGCCCGTTGGATCAGCCAGAATTCCCAAATTGCCCTCCGTGGACCGTGCGCGAGCCCGGTGTTGCGTGGACCGCCGCGTTCTTCAACCAATCAGAGCGCGCCTCCGTCTGTGAAATTCCTGAAATACCCTTCGGTTGGTCCACCGTACGCCGCGAAAAATGCTGACGTCATCCTGACGTCAGCGTTGCGTCAGCGGTTTTTTTTTTTTTTTTTTTTTTTTTTTTGAAATTCGATTCTGGGCTCGTTTGAAGTCCGTTTTGCTTGAAATTTATTTCATTTGAATCAGAAAAATGAGATCTTCACATTGGTAGCCTTCTTTCCTGCATAAGATTAATAAAAGTATCAATTTTTAATAAAATATTTTAATTTATTTTATAATTTAATACTTTTATTAGTATATTTTTACTACTTATCAACGCCCAATTTTTCAACGAGCAAACCTTTTCAATCAAAGCTCTCTCAAGCATTAAAGCATCCTCAAGTGCAATAACTCCCAAAATTTAAGGAGGCAACTAATGAACTACATTGACAATATTTTAGCTCAATTTAAGGAGCATTTTGTGTTGTAAAACCTTTTTTCTTCTTTGTGTACTAGGTTTCAGTAGGGGCTAAAACTAGGGTTTGAATTTTTACATTCTATTTGTTGGTTTGTATTATCTTGACTGAGGATTGTAAAGATTATGGTTGGTGAACCTAAGAAAAAACAAACTAGGTTTGGGATAGTGATCCTAGAAAAACTATCCAATTGTAATCTTGAGGGATTATAGTAAAATCCCAAGAGTGTTGCTTGGGAAGTGGACGTAGGTGCTAGGAGTGCACCGAACCACTATAAAAGACTTTTTTTTATGTGTGTGTGCCTTTCTTTTACTTTTCATAACTCTCATATCTCACTCACACTGCATTTAAATAGTTTATCTTTGCACATTCTTACTTTAAATTTTAAAAATCTAGTTCACCCCTCCCCTCTTGGGTTGTCTAGCTAGGCAATATCTCTTCAGGTGACTTAGGAGACATTTTTTTAGAGAGATGTAAATCTTGACTTATGGGTAAGTAACCTCTTTTACTCTCATCCATACTAAATCTTTTTAGCACTAAGTTAATATACCTAGGCTGAGACAAGCCCAACATTCTTTTAGATCTATCCCTATAGATCTTAATACGAAGTACATAGGATGCTTCTCCCAAGTCTTTCATGGAAAACTTACTTAATAGCCATAATTTGATCGATTGCAATATTGGTATATCATTTTCTTTAAGAAGTATGTCATTTATATATAGAACTAAGAAAATATTGAAAAATATGTTCCAATGCCAATCGTCAGCCTATTGACGGTTGAGCTATATTATATCTATAATTAATTTATTAATAAATAAAATATATTTTTGGCATTTGTCATCATAAAGTATTCATCTTCTAACAAACTTCATTATTGTGATGAAGTTTTTAGAACTGTTTAGCTTCAATAAAGAGAGGATTTATCGATTAGTCCTTTAAATAGTTCACGACCAAATGATAGACTATTAATTATGATGACAGCTTCTATCGAGCATAGGTTGCTGTGTGCCATTTAGGTTGATTATCCTCTTAACCAAGAAGTATGGAGATATTAGTACGACATATAGGTGAGATATATGGATACATCATCATTGAACGTGACCAACTTCAGAGCATTTTACTATCGAGAATGTGTCTAATGGGATATAGGTATAAATATCCCTTAGACCTGAGATTACCTCAGTGACTTGCAAGCAGCTCACTGTGCTTTGATACTGGACTAACTAAATTTTTAATTCAATAATAGAAGACTTCTAGGTATAGTCAAGTACTTGCAAAGTTGGTGTATGATCAAGATGGGATTGACCACTCCAAGAGTTGGAAAAGAATGTATCACTGTATTTTAATATAGTAAAACCTTAGTTAGGATAATCCATCAGATGGATTTGATATTTTGAAATATAATATGGACAACCTGATCGGAGTTGACAGTTGAACTCTCAGGTGTCCTATGAATATTTTGGTCAAGGGAATGAATTATATAGAAACTATATCCATATGGGTTCTAAGGATGTTGTTCTATACATTCGACCTATCTGACCATCGGGTACTATTGCTAGGTGGTTACATTAATTGGTATCGAAATCTATTTCTATGCTACTGACTTAGATTTGGATCTATGAGGTTACATACACTAGAGCTCATGATCTGGTCGGATGATTGATCAATGATTAAAAATCATTTTAGGATTAAATGATCAATACGATTGATGTTTAACTTAGTGCAAGTATTGCAGGAGGATCGATTAATAATTAGATTGCTAATTAGCTTAATTTGATTAAGCCATAAGATTGAGATTAAGTCTAATTAAATATAATTTAATTAGATTTAGTTTAGACTTGATTGGATCAAATCCAATTGGCTTATTGTATAAGCCAAGTGCAAGAAAAAACTAGTCCTAGTTCAACTAGAACTTGGGTCAACCCAATTTTTTAATTTGATTAAAAAATTAAATCAAAATTAAATCTAATTTAATTAAATATTTAATTTGATTAAGGCCTAATTTAACTTGGTTGACTTGGTTTTGATTTAATTGGTTTGAGAAACCACTTTGACCAAGTCATAGATGGAATCCTAGTAAGACTAGGATTCCACCTTGCACCACCTTAGCCCCCCATGCCCACGCCCTCTTTCTATTTTATTTTGTGCAACAAAAACATCTCTCCTAGGCCTTCTCATGCATGCCCTCCTCTCCTATTTTTCTCATATGAAAATTAGGTAGTGGACCAAGTCAAAGAAGGAAATTTATTTGGTTTCAAATCCTATGAGATAGTATTTTGAAAAACCAAATTTCCACCTCCCATGTGTGTCGCCCTCCTCCCTATTTTCTCTTTATTTTTCATGGTAATAAGGAGAAGGTTTTGGGTGATTTTCTTAGATGATCCATGCCTAAAATTTTGGAGAGGGCGCCTTAGAGTTGGGCGCCCCTTGACTTGCCCAAATTGGACATTCTTTGTCTAGTTTTTGATCTTGACAAGGACTTCTCTTTTTCTATATATTTAGGATAAATTTTAGGCTGATTTTATGTGAGATTACAGATCATTGAGAGAGATTTAGGGTGTGTGAAAACCAAGGAGAGAGGGTCCTTGGGTGTTGGGGTTTCATAGACACCAAACTAGGTGTCTAGGTGAGAGCAAAGAGAAGAAGAAGAGGGTCTTCTTCTAGGGTTGCTGTGTTCACCTCTTCCCTTCCTCCTTCTTTGAGTTTTCTAAGAGTGTCTCACATTTAAAATCTCATCTCCTCCTTCTCTTCTTTGGAGGAGTCCAAATAAAAAAGAAGAAGGCATCTGATCGACCATCAAAGAAGGATCAGCATAGTACTAGCATACTGTGCTGATTTCCTGCATCAGGACTTCTGATCGTGATTCATGGGCTCGTGTGGATGACTCCTAGGGATCGGATGCATGTGCGGCTGACAACTTCATCCTCAAGTCTGGATCAGCAAGTTAAAACATCTAACATATACAAGTATTAGATCTAATATTTTATTTTCATACCTGCATTAGATGTAGTGTATATACATGTTGATGTGATCAACATATTTTTATTTTTTTATTATATGTTAAATTTTGATTTAATGACATGCCATGATCATGTAATAGGTTGCTAGATCTTGGGTATTCTCTGATATTTAAAATTAATTTTGATTAATTTTAGTCTTCCACTGTCTGATCTTAAAAAAGTTTTAAGATCTAGTCCTAAAATCCTAAATCTGGTTCCTTAAAAAAACTATAGCACTCCCACTAGTCTTCTTATACACACAAGATTCATCCACATTTTTGATGAAGCTAAACTCTTTGACTGTAACATTAAAGTGGATGTTCTAACTCCTTGAAGCTTGCTTTAATCCATAAATAGATTTCTTAAGCTTGCATATCTAATTTGGTCTCTCACCTGAGATAAATCCTTCTGGCTTTGACATGTAAACCTCCTCCTTAAGAAAACTATTAAGGAAGGCGGTTTTTATATCTATTTGCTATATTATATAATCATGGTATGTTGCTATAGTAAGCATAATCTAAATAGATTTTAGCATGGCAATAGGTGAGAATGTTTTATCATAATCTACACCTTATTTTTGCCTAAAATCCTTAGCCACCAATCAGGCTTTTTTGGTTTCAACTTGGCCATCTATTCCAATTTTTTCCTTATAGACCCATTTGCATCCAATAGGGTTCACATCCTCTAGTGCATCAACCAAAGTTCATACTTTGTTGATATGCATAGAGTCTATCTTGGATTTCATGGCATCCAGCCATTTCTTTGAGTTCTTACTCATAATAGCTTCCGTATAGATCAGAGGTTCATCATTCTTAATGATTTGGACTTCATTATTCTCATTAATGAACCCATACCTCATAGGTGCATGTCGCGCTCTATTAGATCTTTGGATAGGTGTTGTATGTTATGTTTCTTTCCTATTTATGTGTACATATATCTGGTTGAGAAATTTTTATTTGTTCATCTTGAATTTCACTAAGTTCAATATTTCTCCTACTACCTCTTTCTAGGATAAACTTTTTCTCCATAGAAGTGGCATGCCTACTTATAAAAAATCTTTTATTCAGTAGGATGGTAGAATAGATATCCCATACCATCTCTAGGATATCTTACAAATAGACATCTATTTGCTCTAGCATCTAGCTTATGTCTAAAATTTTTTTTGATATATGCTGGACAATCTCATATCTTAAGATACTTAAGATTAAGTTTCTTACTTTTTTATATCCCATATAGAGTACTAGATATAGACTTAGAAGGTACTCTATTCAAGATATATGCTGCAGTCTTTAGAGAACAACCCCAAAAGAAAATATTTAACTCTGTGAAGTACATCATGGACTGTATCATATTCAATAAAGTATAATTTCTTCTTTCGACTACATCATTTAACTATAGTATATAAGGTGGGGTCCATTCAGAGAGAATTTTTTTTATTTTAAGATAATTCAAAAATTTATTAGATAAATATTCTCCTTCTCAACCTGATCAAAAAATTTTTATACTTTTTTTAGTTTATTTCTTGACTATACTTTGATACTCTTTAAATTTATCAAAGATTTCAGGTTTATATTTCATAAGATGCACATATCTAAACCTAGATAAATTATCAGTGAATGTTATAAAGTAAGAGTATCCATCTTTGGCTTGAGTTATCATAGGACCACATATATCTATATGTATAAGTCTTAATAACTTGTCCTTTCTTCATGTCCACTAAATGGAGTCTTGGTCATTTTATCCATAAGATAAGATTCACCAGTTTCAAATGATTCATAATCATAAGGATCAAAAAACTTTTCTTTGTATAACTTGTTAATCCTATTCTCACTTATATGACCAAGTTGATAATGCCAAAGTAAAGTATTATTAACATGTTCTCTCTTTCGCTTGCTATTTTCATCAATATAAAAAACATTATCATTCAAACATAGAGTCAAAAGACCATTATCAAATGTGCCAGAATAAATAATTTTATTAGAATATTTAATTGAGCAATCATTGCTCATTACATAAATTTCATATCCTTATTATAACAACAAGGATACAGAGATAATATTTTTAATGATCTTAGGCATATAAGAACAATCCTTTAGGTCTAAGATCTTTTCAGAAGGTAACTTCAAAATATTTATCCCTACAGCTTCTACTTGGATGGACTCTCCTTTAGTGCCCTAGAGCTCGAAGTCACCCTTCTTCAAAACTCTAATTTTTTGCGGTTCTTACAAAGATTTGCAGATATGAGAATCACAGGCGGTATCCAATATCCAAGAGTTTGAAATAGAAGATTTCAATAATAATATTGTATGTATCTCATACATGCCTTTTGGTGCAATACTTGCACCAGTCTTCATAGTTGCAAGATAAGTCCTGCAATTTCTTTTCTAAAGACTTGCCTTGCCATAGTAAAAGTAGGTCGCTTGATCGGAGGTCTTCTTCCCCTTCTTCTCCTTATTTATGCCATCTTTAGGATTCAGCATCCTCTTTGAACCCTTTTTGCCTACGTTCTTTTTGGAGATCCCACCCACAAGAAGAAGAGGAGATTTATCATTCTTGATATGGCTATCTGCTATTTTGAGCATATTTAATAGCTTAGGCAAGAAAGTATTCAGTTTGTTCATGTGATAGTTCATGATAAACTATGAAAATAATTCTGAAAGTAATTGTAGGATCGGATCTTGACTTAACTCTCCATCCATAACAAAATCTAATTGATCTAATCGAGTGATCAGGTCAATAACCATTAACACATGATCTTGTATGGATGATCCTTCTACTATCCTGGCATGGAATAATTGCTTAGATATCTCATATCTAGTAGTCTTACTCAGCTCTCCATAAAGCTCCTTTAAATTGAGCAATGTGGATTGAGTGTCCATGCCATCATGCTGTCTCAGTAACTCATTACTAATAGAGGCCAGTATGATACATTTGATAGTTAAAGAATCATTTTGCCATGTCTTATATATGGCTTTATCTTCCTCTATGGCATCTTCTTCTAATGGCTCAGGATTAGGGGCATCGAGAATATAGGAGAGATTTTCTTGATTGAGCACAATCTTTAAATTTCTTAACCAGTCCATATAATTGGAATTGGTTAATTTGAATCTAGTATACCACGTAGTGAAAGTGAAGAAGCCATATAAAATTTAATTTACATAATAAAGAACATTACATAGGCAAATAACTCATGATAATATACATAATTAAATTAGATCTTTAATTTAATTATGTCTTCCACTATTTTATTGGACATCATAGTCCTCTTCTATGATGATCAAGAAATCCTAATTGATTTTCTTAGTGGGATTGAGATCCTAATTTCTTATAAATGGTTTTATGGTTGCACAACAAACCTTTTATAGGTTCAAAGATAGAAAACTCTTTTCAATTGCATCTCATGCAATTCTCAATATAATCCTGATCTCTAAAACATTGATAGTCTTGTGGTTACACCACAAACTATAATATTTTAGTTAAGTTGGATCCTTCATTTCAATACAGTCAAATTCAAATATTACTATCCATGTGGTTACACAACAAAGCAGTATATCCAAAAAATACCATAAGCATCTTAATACACCAGGATAATATTCTGTTAGTCCTTATAATAGGTCTTCTGGTTACATAGCAAACCTAATATAGTTCGTCATATAATAATGACTTAGCATGAAGGAAGCCCCTTAATGTAGTGATTATAACACTAAGCACCCCAATCAAGAATTAAATTAATTTAATCAGCTAGGTAAGTGGGAGAGAGGTGGGGATCCTCCTGTTGCTTTTCTTAGACACCAATAAATTGGTCAGGTCAGACAACAAAATCAATTAAAAATCATGTTCTCTTTATCAATCATGAACCACTTTCCTAGACACCGATCAATCAATTATACATCAAGATTGGTTCTGTTATTGGTTAAATACAATACAACTTAATATAATTTTAAAGGGGGATTTAATTGATTTTTATGCACATTCTAAATGAATAGCTATAAAGATCATAGCAATTTTATATGAAGCATTTGTACATATTGATCATATCAATCATAACAAAATATAAGCATTCATATTTAGTAAACTATCATGCCAGCATAGATTACCATCATTCTAGGACAACCATCTACCACATAGTGAGCATCCACCACTATACCAGGGCAACCTTATACAATGATGTAAATCATAATCTAATTATAAATAATTAAATATGATCATATTATATTTTCTATTATGCTATAAAAACTATAAGCGTAAAGACATATGATTTAACCTAATAAGGATGGCTCTGATACCACTGTAAGATTTGATGACCAAGGGGAAGGCAAGGATTTCAAAGCATTTTATAAACAAATCCATAAAGTCAAACCCTATTCCAGGATCATCTTATTAAATTCAAATCATATAACATACATTGATAATATAAACTTAGGGTATAAAATCATATCGGGATCACTAAATCCTGAATTGTATCAGAATTCCAGCAGAGGTCCGACAAGGGTTCCACCAGGTACCCACATATTCACCCTCCAACGTTGATCCACATGGAAACTTGATCTAGCCTCTAACACCTTCTCAAATTAATTTCTTGAATTAAATTTTTATTACAAAAAATTAATTTGGGCAGAACCTCCTTTAGTCTTGCTTTCTTCCTCCTAGCCTTCTCTTTCTCCTTCTTTTTTTTCTCCTTGTCTTCCTTATCTTTCTTTCTAGACCCTTGTCCTAAAGAAGACTCCTAGTCCTTATTAGGATATTGTCTTAACAAGGGAAGAAAAAAAGAAATTGGATAATAGGGAGAAGATGTTAGAAAGAAAGGATTGGGATGAATGATCTGACTCCCAATGTGCACCCCTATTTATAATATACCTAAGGGTGTCTTCAGATCATCTCATGCCTCTCCCCATTTAATTTCTCATGCCCATTCATATGTCTCACACCCCATCTAAAATCTTAGGATATGTGGATGTACGTAGAATTAATTCCAAGAGTTGCTTCAAGTAGAAGGACTCTTCAAAAAATATTCTACATTATTTTTCCAAGAGTTGCGAGAGTTTATTTATGGCGGCAAGCACTTGAAGGGTGGAGATCTAATTTGAAGACCATCTAATGGTCCATAAAGGAGGGGCCACATCAGATAAGGGGCATTGGAATGGATCAAAGTCCCATATTCCTTGGACTCTTGGTCCAAGAGGTGCCATTCAAAGGAGGGGCGGCAAGCTAGCTTTTCTTATCCAAATACCAAATAACAATCAAGGAGTTTATCTGGCAGAAGAACTCTTCTATGCTTCCTCAAATCTAAAAACTATGTAAACATAATTTTACGTAAAAAAATAAGTGGATAAGAATGAAGTTTGCACCAACATATTCCATGCGCCAAAATTGTTTGTGCAAGGAACCATCCACATGCACTAGGATAGAGAATCTCTGGCATGTGGGATTTAGAAAAGAGATGCCCAAATCCCTGGTCAATAAGCCAGGTGTCAACCTAATTAGAGAACCAAATCTGATTTTGATTAAATTGGATCTAATTTGCCCAAATTGGAACCAAATTTGAATCCAATTTGAATGTAGGTGTTAGGGATTGCAACATGTGTTAGCATATTCAACTTGAAGGGAAATCCTGATTTCCCGGTTCAGATTCGTTCAGATCTGATCAGATCAAGAGATATATTTTAAAATTTTTTTTCTTTAATCTGTATCAGATCTAAAATATTTCAGATCTGATTCTTATTATTTTAATAAATAAAATAAAATAATGATAAATTAAATTAAATTTAATTTACCTGATTTGGTTAATCCTATTACCCTGTTGATGATCCTATTTGCAGCAGAAGGTTCTGGATCTAGCCACGCAAGCGCCTGGCCTCTACCGGTATCCACTCAAGCTGGATCTGGAGATCCTCTTCTTCTCTATCACGTCTCCAAAAATCAGATCTGGATTTGATCTGGAGGATCTTCAAAACTCCTTTTGAAGATCAGCAGTCGTCCTTTGCAGCAGTGCAGCCTTCTAGCTTTTGATCGCCTTTCTCTTGCTTGAATCGCACCAACAAAAATTCAAAACTCCTTTTGGACGTGGAGAGCAAGGAAGAGAAGGTGGTTTGGCATGGAGAAGGAGGGGAGAGGCAGCCTAGGGGCATGGGGAATTGTGATTCAATCATCTTATATGAATCTGAGTTGGGCACAGGGTCTTATTTATAGACTGACTGTGATCCAACTTCTCTTCTTCCCAACCAATCACAACCCTTTGTGAAATCAGATCTAAATCTGATTGGTGGGAAATAGAGTCCCCTGGATTCCTCCTTAGAGGGTGCCTAAGACCAGTCAAAGTTGGTTCTTAGAAGAACTCTAATTGGAATCCAAAAAGGAGATGGAGTCCTTGTCCAACAAGGACTCCTAGGCGCCTCCAACTTGGGCACACGCCTAGGGTGGCGTGCGCCCTCTTCCTTGCCAGGTTCTGGCAGGGGGACAAGCCCCCACCAGCTCTCCAATAGGTGCATGACATGTGGTCAAAAGTCAAAGTGTCAATGGTCAACATTTGACCAGTCAAAGGTAGACTTTTGACCAAAGTCAAAGAACAAGAAATGGCAGGTGACCAAAAATGGCAGGTAATGTCTTACAAAATAAGACAACCTTTTCTGACTTGGACAACCTCCAGTCAGACCATATGAAGGCCTCTGATTGAGCACAAACTTCCTTTGGCTCAGTCAGGACAACTTATTTATGATAGTAAAAGAAGAACGTTAGGTTCAATCGAGTGCTAGCACGATTTTCTTGAACCTAATTGAATCTCATTCAGATCAATTGAACTAGATCAGTTCAATTGATGATCACCAGATTCAAACCCTTGTTTGTGTGACCCAGTTAGGTTCAGTTCTGTATGGTAATGGGATATGTCATGATCTCTATCATCGACATCATCGAAACTCCTTTCGATGGATCAGAACTCTTCTGATTCGAACAGCTAGAATGATCGATCATCTAAATCATTCTAATTGCTCCCAAAATCCACCAGTGACACCTAGCAGTATATGGTGGCAACCCATCAGAGCTGAATGCGAACCTCTTGGTGCAGCTACCTGTGTGATTAAGTTCTTCTATCTTGAGCCCCGATCAGATTAGGGTTAAGGTGAACTCGTCAAACCCTAGTTTCTGTCATATGATGTAATCATTCGATTCGAGTCCGATGTGAAAATCTAAATAGAAACTCTTTCTATTATTTCACTCTCTACCATGGCCATGGGCTTCTGGACTTGATTCTCATGATCATCATAGGGCTGCTCCTCTACCACCGAGGTAGATAGATTCCATCTTGATGCAATCCAGTTCCTACAATGAACATGCTATAGCCAACATACACCTCAGGGATTCCATATGGCTAGGAGACCGAGTAATGGTGTAGTCAAACTATAACACCCTCAAGGTGAACTGCCGATGCACCTCAGGTCAAAGAACCAGACACACTACTGCAGCATCGAGTCAGTCATTGACGAGAAGGTAGACTCCCTAATGACTACTCGAGGTGGTCACGCTCAGTGCCCTCGTTCTCTAACGAGTACCTGTACTCTCGCTCCGGTGTCTCCACACCGTAGACTCAAGACTCATCTACTAAAGAGAAGCGATTGTACACCAACCTTCCGGATCAATCACCATCCTCGTGATGATCCTATGGTCGGGAGCATTTTATGAGTTAATAATGATTATTCATGTCTTAAATTTTCAACTCTTGAAAATATGAATTATCATTACCATTAACTCAAAGGATGTATCACAGACACTAAATACACATATGTGATAGAAAATAACCCATTTTATTGATATTAGTCAAAATTATAATTTTGCCCCTAGAAGTGTATTACAAGTGTCAGCCAATTCTGGCTTCTAGGGCACATATATCTAACAATCTCCCACTTGTCCTAAAGCCAATTGGCTACAAGTCTAAGTCCCATCTTCTCAAGGTGGGCTTCGATCTTCTGCTGGCCCAACGGCTTTGTAAGTGGGTCTGCCACATTATCTGTGGAGTTGACTCTCTTGACCTCGACGTAACCCTTCTCGAGGTAATCGCGGATGAGGTGGTATCGCCGCTCAATATGCTTGGATTTTTGGTGAGACCTCGGCTCCTTAGCAAGGGCTATGGCGCCATTGTTGTCGCAGTATAGAGGAATGGCATCTGATGGCATTACTCCAATTTCTGCAGCAAACTTCTTGTACCAGAATGCTTCCTTCGCAGCCTCTGATGCAGCGATATATTCTGCTTCCATGGTGGAATCTGCTATCACCGTTTGCTTGGAACTCTTCCAGCTGACAGCACCACCATTGCACACAAACAGACTCCCAGATGTCGACTTTCGATCATCTATATCGGACATGAAATCCGAGTCTGTGTATCCCTGGACTTGGAGTTCTCCATTACCAAAGACCAACATCATATCCTTAGTTCTTCTTCAAGTACTTAAGGATACATTTCACAGAAGTCCAGTGTTCTTCACCTGGATTTGACTGATATCTGCTTGTGACACTCACAGCATGGGCTATATCAGGTCGTGTACATAGCATGGCATACATGAGGCTCCCTATTGCAGAAGCATAAGGGATCTTGCTCATGCATTCTATTTCCTCAGGTGTGCTAGGGCACATCTTCTTGGAAAGATGAATACCATGTCTGAAGGGTATTAATCCCCTCTTAGAGTTTTCCATACTAAACCTCTTTAGTACTTTCTCTATGTACATCTTCTGTGAAAGTCCTAGCATCCTATTCGGTCTATCCCTATAGACCTTAATTCCTAGAATAAAGGATGCTTCACCTAGGTCTTTCATGGAGAATTCCTTGGACAACCATAATTTGACTGTTGTCATCATGGGAATATCATTCCCAATAAGGAGGATGTCATCCACGTACAATACGAGGAAGACAACAGCGCTCCCACTGACCTTTTTGAAAACACACGGTTCCTCTTCATTTTTGATGAAACCAAACTTTTTGATCACATCATTGAAATGAGTGTTCCAGCTCCGAGATGCTTGCTTAAGTCCATATATGGACCTTTGCAGCTTGCAAACCTTGTGATCAGTATCACTGGATGTGAAACCTAGCGGCTGTTCCATATAGATATCTTCCTCAAGATATCCATTTAAGAATGCCATTTTCACGTCCATTTGCCATATTTCATAATCGAAATAGGCTGCAACGGCAAGCAATGTGCGGATGGATTTTAGCATAGCCACTGGGAAAAAGGTATCCTGATAGTCAATGCCTTCGCATTGACTATAACCTTTTGCCACTAGTCTAGCCTTGAATGTCTCCACATTTCTCATCTGCACCAATCTTTCTCTTGAAGATCCATTTACACCCAATAGGTACTATACCTTCTGGTGGATCTACCAAGGTCCAGACTTGGTTTGAGTGCATCGAGTCAATTTCTGACTGCATTGCCTCTAGCCATTTCTCGGAGTCGATATCTGATATCGCCTCGTTGTAGGTTTTGGGATCATCACCATGAGCACCATTACCTACGAGGAACATTTTCTCTACTTCCTCTGAAATAATACCTAAGTATCTTTCAGGGGGATGGAAAACTCTTTCCGATCTACGAGGTGGAGGAGGTAGTGTTCTTATTGGCTCAACCTGATTTGGTTCCAATTGGTCCTTAGCTCGTTGTACTTGTGAGACTTTCTCATCAAGCTTAATCTGCTTTCCAATGCCGCTATCTTGAATAAACTATTTTTCAAGAAAGATGGCATGTCGACTCACAATCACATTGTGGTCTTCTGGAATGTAGAAATAGTATCCTAATGACTCTTTAGGATATCCTATGAATCGAGCTCTAAAGGACCTAAACTCTAACTTGTCCGCTTGTTGTCTTTTGACATGAGCCGGACAACCCCAAATTCTGAGATGACTCAGACTTGGTTTCTTACCGTGCCATATCTCATACGGTGTGGTAGGAACGGTTTTAGAGGGAACCCTATTCAGTAGATAAATTGAAGTTAACAATGAAGTGTCCCCAAAGAAAATCAGGGAGGTCTGTGAAGCTCATCATGGATCGAACCATATCCAATAGAGTCCGATTTCTCCATTCTGAAACCCCGTTGAGTTGAGGTGTTCCTGGTGGAGTCCATTGAGAGACTATGCCATTTTCCTTGAGATAGTCTAGGAATTCTCGGCTAAGGTATTCACCTCCTCGATCTGATCGAAGAACCTTAATGGGTTTTTCAGTTTGTTTTTCTACTTCATGTCTGAATTCTTTGAACTTTTCAAAAGCTTCAGACTTGTGTCTCATAAGATACACATACCCATACCTAGACAGATCATCGGTAAAGGTAATGAAGTAGACAAAATTGCCTCTAGCCGGCACATCAAATGGGCCGCACACATCAGTATGTACTAGGGCAAGGAGATCTGTGGCCCTCTCCCCATGTCCAACAAAAGGGAGTTTGGTCATTTTGCCTTGAAGACAAGATTCACAAGTTGGATATGACTCGGAAAGTCAATGGACTCAATAGCCCATTTTTCTCCAATTTGTTGATCCTATCTTCTGCTATATGACCTAATCTCAGGTGCCATAGATATCTATCGTTTGGACTATCCCTAGGTCGTTTGGCATTCACGTTTTGCTCGATAGTTAGAATAGGTACATCAATATGTAGCTGATAAAGACCATTAATAAGGAAAACCATTTGCAATTTTATTTCTTTCATAAAGAATGTTACAATGGTCCTTAAAGAAGGTAATCACATAGCCTTCTTGTGCTAAGCATGAAACAGAAATCAAATTCCTGCTAGCTGCAGGCACATAATAACAGTCTTTCAAAACTAAGTCTAAACCAGATGGTAATCGAAGAGGGTATGTTCCCATGGCTACTGCAGCAACTCTTGCTCCATTACCGACGCGTAGGATCATGTCTCCATCCCTCAGCCTCCTGCTATCCTCAAGACCCTGATGGAAGTGCACGGATGAGCAGCTAGAACCAGAGTCAAGCACCCAACTGGAGCAAGAAAAACGCGTACAGGTTAGACGTCAATAACGAGCATAACCTCCAAGAAGGACCTTCCTTCTTGTTCTTCAGGGTGGCCAGGTAAGTAGGACAGTTCTGCTTCCAATGGCCGTCGCTGTTGCAATGGAAACACTTTCCTTTGACAGCAGCTTTCATCTTCGGTTCTGCCTTCTTCTTCTTTGTTTCTTCCACCTTTTACTTTTTTGCACGACTTTTTTTTTCTTTCCTATAGACTTTCTTTTGGAAGAAGTCTGCTCCATAAGCAAGAACTGAAGCTTTAGAATCTTTCATAGAAAGCTCAGCGGTATACCAGCATATTCATTAATTCGGCCAAGGAATTTTGAAGTTTATGCATGTGGTAATTCATGATGAAATTGGTCCCGTATGCATCAGTAGAAGGATTGCAGAATAATATCATTCTACAAGTCCAAGTCTAACTTCACACCAAGCTTCTCAAGCCTCTTCCATGTCCTTTGATCATTATCAGACAGTGATCTTGGACTGACTGCCCATCAGCAATCTTAGCCTTAAAAAAGTTATTTCGTGACTTGATACTTGGCTGTGCGACTCTGTTCACCAAACATCTCCTACAGGTGAGCCAACATTTGGCGAGCAGTCCCGATATCCTCATGTTGGCACTGGAGCTCATTAGACATCGAGCCCAACATGTAATATCTGGCCTTATTATCTTCATCTATCCAATTTCTCCAGAAGACGCTCTCTGTTCAATTGGATGGATGGACTGGTAAGGTGGGAGGGTCCTGGTCCAGTACATGGGTTAACTTCTCGGAATCCAAAACTATTTTGTAGATCCTGAGCCAATCTTTATAATTGGGTTCGGTCAGTCTGTGTGTTCAGGATATGTGCCAATGGATTGGACGCAGACATTTTCCTGTAGAGAGTCAAAAATTCTAGTTAGATACTGTAATTATGACTTGGCCAATTTTTGTTTAAGATTTTAATTTTTAAACAAATTAGCTCCCACTATTTTCTCAGATCCCTACACTCCCTCTGTAGAGATGCGAAAATCTCCACGATTAATGATTTCTAGTGGGTGTGCGGTCTCACCAACTGACTCATCACCTCACCTAACAGTTATTGATGATGGATTAGCCAATGAGTGAACAACTCTTGTTCGAATGATTCTCTAATCATGGTGCAGCCCAAACATGTCTCTAAATTCATGAATCTCAACCGTATCCAGATATGATCCACTCCTTAGGTTAAGTTAGACGCCACCACTTGCATAGATGGGTTCCTAAATTGAGTCTCTCACCAATATCGGAATATCCTGGCCCAACTCATCCTCCCAGCCCATAGCATTCAATGCCTAATAGACATGGTTGCATCTTTTTGGTGCAACTGAGCCACTGTATCAGCCCAAGATGAATCAACCCTGGGAAGGGCCCGCATATCTACAAATGGTGGAAGACCTCAGAACTTAATCTTTTTTAGGAAGAATTGATTCAGATCTCATTAAACTAGACCTTGTCATAGTCAAAACCAATAGTTTCTGTCATAATGATAATCATTCGATTCGAGTCCAATGTGAAAATCCAAATAGAAACTCTTTCTATTAATTTCACTCTATCCAATGGCATGGGCTTTTGGACTTGATTCTCATGATTATCATAGGGCTGCTCCTCTACCACCGAGGTAGATATAGATTCCATCTTGATGCCATCCAGTCCTATAATGAAACATGCTATAGCCAACAATACACCTCAGGGTTCCATATGGCTAGGAGATCGAGTAATGGTGTAGTCAAACTATAACACCCTCAAGGTGAACTGTTGATGCACCTCAGGTCAAAAGAACCAGACATCACTACTGCAGCATCGAGTCAGTCATTGACGAGAAGGTAGATCCCTAATGACTACTCGAGGTGGTCACGCTCAGTGCCCTCGTTCTCCTAACGAGTACCTATTACTCTCACTCCGGTGTCTCCACACCGTAGACCTCAAGACTCATCTACTAAAGAGTAGCGATTGTACACCAAACCTTCTGGATCAATACCATCCTCATGATGGGTCCTATGATCGGAGAGCATTTTATGAGTTAACAATGATTATTCATGTCTCTTAAATTTTCAACTCTTGAAAATATGAATTATCATTACCATTAACTCAAAGGATGTATCACAGACACTAAATACACATATGTGATAGAAAATAATCCATTTTATTCATTATAGTCAAAATTACAATTTTGCCCCTAGAAGTGTATTACAAGTGTCAGCCAATTCTGGCTTCTAGGGCATATATATCTAACACAAGTTGCAAAAATGATCTGATCCAATTAGACCCTTGATCAATTTTTTTTTGTTGTGACCCATTGGATTCCACATCTAGTGAGTAGTGGATCCAGATGCAATTTGACCTAATTTGATTAAAAACTAACCAAACTGATTTAGGTCAAATCAAGTTGATCCGATTCGATCAATCAAAATCCTTTCTAATTGGTGATTTAATTAAACTATTTAATTCGATCAAACTCATAAGACAAGATTAAATTTTAGCAATGTATTATGTCTGCCCAGAAGATATAGAATTTTGATGAAAATATCAAAACATATTCTTCAGTGAAATGTTACCATGCAATTCGATCCTACGATCACCCTGCATCCTGAATATGACACTGGATATGGAATCATATCAAATTTAATACCATATTCCCATTTCTATCAGTCTTATAATGATGATTTCACTAATAAAATATTAGAAACTTTTTCTAATTTTCATGATGCTTTGATCAAAGTCTTCCTATATCATCATTCGATCAAAGCAAGTAGGATGCAATCTCCTCTTACAAGGAGTGATTAATTTCTTGTTGACCTACTTATAATCTTTATATGCAATCCATCATATCTAGAACACCCCATTCATGATTAAGTCATGAATGTGTATGAACCAAAATATGGTTTCATGCATGTAAGGTTCTATGGCAGTCTTAGGTCAAAGGATTACATGCACAACTCCCAATATGAGAACCATCTATTGATAAGTAGATAAGACTCCATTAGATATTCTTAAGTTGGATCAATTCAGTGAATCCATTCTTAAATGAGCACCCACATCCTTGTATTAGTATCTTACATAAGTGATTGTGAGATCAATCACCTTCTCCATCGAGCATATATACGATGTGCTAGTCTTTCTAGAAACATTGATCCTTAGCTCAATGTTCCATCGATTAGGAATATTTTAGATTAGGATTTTAAGATTTTAGGTTTCATAGGTATGATCTCATTATAACCCTAAAATTATAGCCCTAATATATGGGGTTCATCAGAATCTTAAAATAAATAATTAATGTTGCCCAAGTATGGCTACCTAGGGGGTGAATTGGGTATTTTAAATTTTAAGTTTATGATATAAGTAGATTGATCTAATTAAATGCTAACAAATAAGCTATATAATGTACAGTGAAGAAAATCAATAGAACAGTAATATTAAATCACAAACACAATAATTTTATAGTGATTCGGTGCCAAACTCAGCACCTACGTCCACTCCCTAAGTAAACTACTTAGGAATTCAACTATAATCACTAGGCTTGATTACAGTCCGATTGTTTTACTTGGACTCACAATCCAATCCAGTTGGTTTGGACCTTAGCTCACCAACCACAACATACAAGGATTAATTATTAAATCGAACTAACCATCAATACCTCGACTGGGTTTATACCTTGGCGTTACCCAATCCTCACACCCATAAATATCCAACTCTAGGCTTTGGACCAACCCCAAGTTTCTTATCCCACAGAAGGACGTAATAATAAAAAGGAATCGAATAATAATATAGTAATAAAACAAAAGCAACTCTTGAAGCTAGGAGAAGAAAATCTGAGAAGCTTGGCCTTATAGGCTTGATTTCCTTCTTCCTTGAAATGCTTGAAAGAAGTAGCGACGTTGATGCTTGTAATGGTTGATGGCCCTAACTTCTTTCTGCTTTTGAGGACTGTTGAAGGAAACAAGGGTAACACTAAACAAAGCTACTCCTTACTTTTCGACTACTTGGGACTCAATATACTTTGAAGGACTGAAAAGTCTGCTTTGAAGAAGCTCTCTCTTGTATTGTTTAAACAGTTATATTTTTCATGTATCAGTGTTTCCTTAAGTATCCCTTTGGTTTTCCACCTACAAATCATCCATCATAGGCCTTCTGAAAGGTGATGCTATGGCCATTGGATCGATCTAAAATAGTAATTAGCAGAGGGTATGTAGTGGAGTGAAAAAGCTATAGAACCTGAAAACTAGTCGTTACAGCACATGCGATGGCGGCTCAGCTTTTAAAAACTAGGTCGGCTCAGTTTAAAACTGGGTCGCTCCAAGATTTTCAGTTGGATTCGCTCAGTCTCAGAAATTCTGAAATACTGTTTTTTGTCTCTTCTATTATCTGATACTCAGGATGACCCACTTTATGACTGGGTTGGCCTAGTTCCACTTTGGTCGACTCAGTTTGTACAGCTTGGTCGGCCTCAGTCCCTGGTCAAGAAAAAAATTGCTTTCCTATTTTTTTGCTTCCACTAAGACTAGGATGGCTCAAGTCCAGTTTGCGCTGCTAGGCATTGGCCAAACACTGTTTAAACCCCTTTCTCTCCAATGTCTTTTGTAGGTTAGATTTGCCTTTTTGGCCTTGGAATTTATCCTTAATTAAAATCTCTTGAAAGATGGATTCTAATTTAAAATGTCCTCTCTAAAAATGTTGAATACTGATGATGAGAACACATTGGTCATTTGTGAATACTTGAGAGATTACAACTATACATCCCAACAAACAATGTTAGTAATATAACAAATTTATACTCAAATACTTTTATTATCCATCAAAAGTCAATCTAGGGTCAACAATCTCCTCCTTTTTGATGATGACAAAACTTTTTGAGTTTAACCTTTCATCGTATACTTGAAAAATGATATTTTCATTCAGATCTTATCAAATTAAACTCATGCATCATATTCATTTATAACTTATATATTGCTCCCCCTGAGTGTAATAATCCTGTTTGAATATTTTATCAAATTTAATATATGCTCCCCTGAGTGTAATGACCCTATTTGAATTCTAAGTCAATTTTTGTTGCCTTCCCGCCATTACTATGTACCGAGGTTTTCATTTTAATAAGTTCGAGTTCTAATGGCTCTTCACTTATTTTGATATTCTTTATTTTTTCTTGCTGAAGTATAATGCTTATTTAAAGTAAGTGTGCCATCCCATTTTAAATAGTGTGCCATACTGTGCCATCTTTAGATTTAAATTAAATTTTAATACTCCCATCATTTTTCTCTCTCCTTTTTGGTCATTATCAAAAGTACACAATTAATGCAAAAGGAGATTCTGATCAAGCATGAAGAAAATAATTTCATTCAATTCAATTGAAGAATTTTGATCAACTTCAAGCCCTTCACTAAAGATCAAACTTCAATTCATGTTATTGAGATAGCAATAACGAAGGCTTACAAAATATATGAGTTTGAACATTACATATCATGACATTAGTAACCAAAAATGTTCTAGCATAACTAAACAGGACACTGAAACAATCTAATCGACAGCAGCGCGTATTGGGGTCGAAAGCCAAAAGTGCACTGCTCAGCGAACACCTTCCTAAAGCATTCTCGCAGTCGAGAGGAGAAAGATCACGTGAAGAGTGTATCCATATACCCTGGCCGAATGCACTGACAATCCGTGCCTCAATCTAATTTTATCGTAGTTTGATAGAGGATGAAGATGGAGTTGTTGCTAGATGTTGTGGGCACAGGCTTCTTGGCTTCATGTCTTTCTTCCCCTTCCTTCATCTAGACTTCAATCCAAATTCCATTAATCCTTTGAGAGACTTCATCCTAATGCATTGATTTTTAGATTGCAGATGTGATAGTGCTTGGGTAAGACTTCTTCTCATTGGGGTCCCCTTTCCAGGCGTAACTCACACAACGCGCTGTAGAGTTAAACTAGTGTCAAGAACATCCCATCAGTGGTAAGTGCTGGTTTTCCTCTTTGGGATTGCTTACTTGCATTACATGCCTCATAAGATCAAGCAAGAGACTTGAACTTTTGCCTTCGTAAGACATGTGGATGACAGCTCATAAGCTATAGTTCATTCTTCGATGAAAAAAGTCATAATCTTTCTTACACTCCGGAGGCAACTAGAATCTAGCTGAATGTGGTGTAGTATGTTTTCCAAACGGATAGGTCCCTAGCATGGAGATTTACCTCAAAAAAACGCTGCATGGCAGTTGTCCTTCCAATACAACAATCCAATAGACCGCACTAGCTCGATCATCAAGTCTCTCAGCTCCGATAATAGTGCTGCCATAGAGAAATTGCCTTAGCTTTTCTAATGGTTAAATTGATTTTCACCCTCTTGACTTTTGATTCAAATGAACTTGGGCTGAAACTTTAGCATTGCAATAAGACTCCTTACTAGGTTGGATAGGTCTATGAATGATTTATTCCTAAGCAAAGTATTCCTCCACTGACAACTTTAATCTCCTTCTCTAAACTTCAAAAAACCCTCAACTTGGCTAGAAAATCAAAATCTCGCACTCTTCTACTAGTTGTGACAGCCCTAGAGGAGAGTGGAATGGGTACGAAGGAAAGAGACGAAGGAGAAATTGGAAGTGGGAGGCTGAGGGGGTTGAGTGGATGGTCTGGTGGAAGGAGAGTATGACTGAGACGACCTAGATGGTAGGCACAGTCTTCACGAAAAACTTAGTTCGTACATTTCTTCCTGCGTGTCCCATGACGTGGTGGTGGAACAAAGCATCCGTGCTTCAATCGACGAGATGCAACCTGTTTCTTGGGTGCCATGGCTCTAAAATCCCATAAGAGTAGTGGAAATGGGCTTCTAGGGGATGGCTTTTAGGGTTCTAGGGTTTTTCTTTAGATGGCTAAGGAATGAAAGATGAAAAAGACGTCGATTTGTCCATTTAAAAAATAGGACACCCGATAACTTAGCCGGCTTAGTTTTTCTATGAAGAAAAATTAGGTCAGCTCAGTACTAAGATGACCTAGTTTTTATAGAGGAAAAAACTGAGTTAGCATAATTTGGCACAGACTTTGATATTTGTGTTTCATCTCCAAAAATTTTTTCATTTAATTTTTACTTCTAAAAAATGAGTAAATACTAGATGATTCATCACATGAAAACTAATCATCTCATCATTTTAAAATCAATTATCATAAGATATTTATTTAACAAATTAGATCAAATAAACCTAATTGCTTTCTAATTGTGGAAAATCTTTCTTCATTCAAGGGTTTTGTAAATGTTGGAGATAAATTCTGCTCCCGCTGAAGTCCAGTTTGATGCTTAGCCTAATGTAACTGATAATCACAGAAGAGCTTCGATTGAAAATTCTTTCTCTTTGGACTTCTCCAGTGGCCGAACTCCTTATGGACCCCTCTAGTAGCCAAACTTCTTTTGGACTCCTCTAGCGGTCGAACCCCTTTTGGACTCCTCTAGCTGCCAAACTCCTTTCGAACTCCTCCAGCAGTCGAACCCCTTTCAGACTCCTCTAGTAGCCGAACTTCTTTGGACCTCTCCAGCGATTGAACTCCTTCGGATCCCTCTAGCAGCTGAACTTCTCGTTCTTTCGGACTCCTCCAACGGTCGAACTCCTTTCGGAACTCCTCCAGTAGTCGAACTTCTTTTGGACATCTCCAACGGTCAAACTCCTTTTGGATCTCTCCAGTAGCCAAACTTCTTTCAGACTCCTTCAGTGGCCAAACCCCTTTTGTCCTCTTCCAGCAGTCGAACTCCTTCCGAACCTTTCCAATGGTCGAACTTCTTCCAGATCCCTCCAGCAGTCGAATTTCTTCTGGACTCCTCTAGTGGCCAAATCTCTTTCAAACTCCTCTAGTAGCCAAACTCCTTCCGAATTTCTTCTACGGTCGAACTTCTTTCGGACCCCTTCAGCCATCAAACTCCTTCTAGACTCCTCCAGCAGTTGAACTCCTTTCGAACTTCTATAGCAGCTGAACTCCTTTCAAACTTCTCCAATGGTCAAACCCCTTTCAGATCTCTCTAGTGACCAAACTTCCCACAGTCATCCAGGAATGTCTCCGCACGAGTCTGGTCCCATACACGGCATGAACCGATCCACACTCAGACTACCTGGAAGGAGTTCAATCTCCTCTAGAATTGATATAGCTCAAAGGTCATCACCAACCGACGCCCACCCCTCTAAACTTTGGCTATCAAATCTCAAACGGACTAGCACCTCATGATAATAAATACTATCCTCCATAACATACACCACATGGCCCCGAGCAGCCCACTATCCGATAGTTATGATTGTCACTATCAATTTTTTACAGACTCCATCTATAAAAGGGACCCTCTAGATACATTTTCTCTAGGCTCTCTTCTATCTTTCGAAAGCTCTACAACTTTCTTGACTGAACACTCCATTTCTTTTGGCCGAAAAAGCTAACTTGATCGTTGGAGGGTCTTGCCGAAGCCACCACCCCGGGCTCTGGATGAGACTTATTTTGCAGGTCACCAGTGGCGACCTTGTCTTCTCTGACTTTAGCACTTCTTCGATAGTAACCAGATTTTGTACTAATAGGATTAATGCTAGAGGAAGGGCCCCTCTATTTTTGAGGTTTTCTTGTTCTTAAAAAAGTGTTCAGCAGCGATCTCTCTTCTTCCTCTCTAGAATTCTTTCCAAAAAAATGTCTTCCAAGAAAGCTTCGACCCAATGGTCAATGGCCTCTGCAGCTAGATCCCATCCAGATCTATCCACTTCCGCTTCAGCTCCAGCAACTCAAGCTCCACCTGCAGCCATGGTGGATGCAGAGCAGTTCAACCTACTAGTTCAGTAGGTTCGTGGTCTCATGGAGGCGGTGCAGGCCATGCATCGACAAGCTCCAACATCAATTCGATCGAAGCAGGTGATGCATGCTAATCTATAGCTATGGCAAGTGCACCAATCGATCAAGTAATAAAGTAAGTGAGTAGAGTATCGTCCCTAGAGGATTGGAAAATAAGTACTAAAAAGCTATTTCCTATGCTTTATTTAGAAGATCAATTTATGAGAAAAAAATTAAAAAATAAAATAAAAAATAATTAAAAATTTTAAGAAAATAGAGAGAGTATAATTATTAAGGTTTTAAACTTAAGAGCAATGGGTTACTAAGACAATCAGTTCACCAACTCAGTTAATACAATATTTAGATTATTAGGTTAATTTTATTTCATATGACGGTGGAGTCTCTTAGTTTATTCACTATCCTTTGGTCCAGACATAGCAAAACTATCAATATTTATTAATTATCCTTTAGTCTAGGTGTAATTTAAATAAATATTAATGTATTAAGTTTTGTGAAACTCTCTAATTAAAATACGCTGCGTCCAAAGCACACTAAAATTTCTGCATGCATATGCATTCTAATTTGATTCATAATACAAGGTATATAATCAAGAAGTAATAACATAGATATACTTGGTCCGTATCATCTATGTTCATCAGATCAATTAGAAGATGGCTAGTAATCTAAAAGTATTAAGATTAGATTTATATACTCCTCATGAATAAAATTAAAATTAAAAGTAAATCATACTGAATATTACATCAAAAGAGTGGCTACACTTTATCTTTAGTAAAATAAAATTTAGCTCATGATAACAAGTTCAAAATAGAAAATAAAATAAAAAGCATGAAGAAATTATACTATTTAATTGCTAAAATTGGTTGTTCGTTGCTCTTGGTGTGGAAAACTCGATGAAGAAGAAGAAAAGCCCCTTGATCGATGTCCTGATTATCGAAAAAAGAAAAGAAGAAGAAAAATAATAAAAAAAATAAAAGCCCTTTCTCTTCTCTCTCCCTTAAAACTCCCTCTCTCAAAACTCTCTCTCCCAACTCTCTCTTTTAAAACTCTCTCTCTTTTAACTCTATATTTTTTTTCTCTCTGCCTCTCCTTCTTCGGCAACAGTAGGACATGCCTTTAAATAGGCTAATTTGAGTGGTCTTAGGTCAAAATTCCATTGAAATTGGGTTTAAAACTCTCAAAATAACTCAAAAAGAGCCCTGGATCAATTCTGACTGTTGGATATCGATCAAATGGGCCAAAAACCATTAAAAAATCATTTTAAAAATCCATATCAAGTTAGAATTCATTTGGACCATTGGATCAACCTTGAAGATTGAATCTGGGCCATCAGATCATGCATAGAGAAGCCTTTGATTCTTAATTTAAAATTGGTAATGCGTCTCCACCATTGGATCTCGACTGGGAGCTGCATCCATCATTCGTCAGTGCATAAATTTCAGCCATTCGATCAAATCCCAATGAAAGACATCCATCGAATTAGGTAGAATTCCTAGATTGCCCTCTGTAGACCATGCATGAGCTCGGTATTGCATGGACTGCCGCTTCCTTCAGCCAATCGGAGCACGCTTGTCCCTGTGAAATTCTCGAAATGCCCTCCATAGTGGTCCTCTGTGCATCGCAAAAAATTCTGATGTCAGCACGATGTAAGCATGGCATTAGTGGGCGATCGGTTTGGTTCTGAGAGTGATCAAGTCGGATGATCTACAGAACTAGTTTTTCTAAACTGGTTTGAACCAGATCAGCTTCTTGTTTTTTATTTTCTTTGAAATTCAATTTCAGACTCATTTGAAGTCCATTTTGCTTGAAATTTATTTCATCTGAATTAAAAAAATAAGATCTTCATATTGGTGAGCTTATTTTCTATATAAGATTAACAAAAGTATCAATTTTTAAAAAAATAAAATAATTTATTTTATAATTTAATATTTTTATTATTATATTTTTACCACTTATCACATCCTCCAACTTAGTCATTGCTAGTCTCTTAGCAATGCTTTATTTAATACCATATTTCAATAAGATCATCCATCAAAAAGATAAATCTAGAATTAAAGTTCAAAAATTTTAGAAAATACTGCTAACTAGGCATTGAGCTTCAGAAGCAAATTTTGCAATCAGTACAATTAAAAACTTTCTTAGAGTACATCAAAGATCTACAGCACTTATGGTCGTGATGACTAACTTTAGCATTTCAGTGTTAATTTAAAGGATAAAAATATCCTCTCTTATCACCTATTTTAGTTAATTTTCTATACATTCCCTATTTTGTACTCATGAATTAAGGTAGCTTTGACACTACCTCATTTATTATTATTATTATTATTATTATTTATGTGCTAAGCATCCTGGCCTTTCCTCCACCATTTTACGTGAATTTTCATACTTGACCTAGGTGTAGAGACTCGATTACTAGGCTTTGGGCAATCCACATATACTCTATCTTTTGCACTTTATTTTTAGGTAGGTAGCTCTTTCCTTAAATTCAAGTTTCTTTGATTAGAATGTATATTAAATATCAATTTTCAATGATAATTGAATCCTCGGTTGGCCTTATAATCAATACCTACTTTGCCTTGTTAGTGTGCATGTGCAATTAGAAGTGCTAATAGTCTTTTGATGATCTAAGTAGGCTGCTAAAAGTCTGACCAACTAATCTACTTCTTTAACTCGTTATATTCATTAGCAGATACTTCTATCTTTTATCACTTGTCTAGTCTATCTTGCTCAAGATTTTCTTCTTGACACATGATTAAATTTTTTTTTTTTTACCCCTTAACTTATTCTACATTATCTCAATGGAGAAAGAAAAATAAAGGGTGCAATAAAGGACAGGAAGGAATATACCTGATTTGGTTCAATCTGGTTCTTTGAAGCTTTGAAATTTTGCTTGAGCTTTCATTGATTTTTCTCTGCAAAATTGAAAATACACACCAAAGCAGTAAAAGAGCAACAACAAATTACTAAAAAATAAAAGAAAACAAAAATGATCAAAACTAAAAAAAAAATGAAATAACCTATCTAGTAGTTCTGATTTATAGTCTTCAGCTTGACTTTCTTTGAGTTCTAAGTTGAATCAATCTGGTGCCACTTTAATTAGAATACTTTCATGTTTGGTCGAGCATTTTTTTGAATTGGACATTGCTAGCTTTCATAGTCTCAAACCTATTTTCTACAAAATTCTCATTTACTGAATTATTAATAATATCAATTAGAAAATAAGTTTGATTATCATCAGGATGTTTAGTATCTTTGAAAACATTAAAAGTAACTTATTCATCTTGGACTCTAAAAATTAATTTTCCATGTTGAACATGTATTAAAGCTCCTCCAGTAGCTAAAAAGGATCTCCCTAAGATGAGGGGTACATCATAATCTTCTTCCATATCAAGAATAATAAAATCAATAGAAAAAATAAACTTGTTTACCTTTACCAAGACATCCTCCACTATACCTCTTGGATATTTGATGGATCTATCAGCTAATTAAAGAGTAATAGTGGTAGGCTTTGGTTCTCCTAGACTCAGCTTCCTAAAAATAGTAAAAGGCATGAGATTAATACTTGCTCCTTGTTGGTGCAGAAACTGATCGTCGTCGGAGGCTGCTGGAGTCGAGGCCGCTGAGGTCACCATCGGGGACCTGCAAAACAGAGTCCCGTCTGGAGCTGATGGGGGGTGGCTTCGGTAGGACCCTTCGATGCTCAAGTCAGCTCTGGCCAACAGGAATGGAGTGCTCGGAATGAGTTTCAGAGCTTAGAGAAGAAGAGGAGAGCTTAGAGATCAGAGAGATTAGCCTTAGCGTATCGAGAGGGTCCTTTTTATAGTGAAGCTTGATGGTGACAACTGCAGCTGCATGCTGGCAGGCCGCTCGAGGTTCGACGGAGTCAGTCTCATGGGATGGTTCCGTGTGCGACGGATTGATGGTGACAACCATCGCCGCTTGATAGTGGGTCGCTATCGCTTGCAGTGGACTGATGGCGATGGCTGTAGAGCCAGCCGAATGATGGGTTGGAGGCCTTCGTATTTTGGAGTTCGGGCTCCTGAAGAGGAAGCTTGGAAGGAGTTCGGCTCCCATAGGCGTTTGGCCGGAGGCATGCAGCTAAGGCTCATCCATTGAGGAGTTCGACCGCTGGGAATTCGAAGCTCGATCGAATGTTGGACTTTGGCTGAGGCTCGTCAGCTGAGGAGTTCGAGGAGCTCGGCCACTACGGAGTTCGATCGATTGAATGGGTTGGAAGAAGCTCGATCGCTGGGGGTTCGGTCGAAGCCTGGCTGCTTGGAGTCCAAGGAGCTCGGACGCTAAGTAGTTCGGCCGACCGTAGGAGTTCAGCTGGGGTGCTTCCGTTGAAGATCTTCCACGGCTACAGGTTGCCATTGAGCTAGACTTCGACGAGAGTGGGATTTATCCCCAACACTAGCCCCCCACTCTCGAGTTCAAAAATCGAAGAAAGGGAGTGCAGGAAAGGCGACTGCCGAAGTCTTCCTCTGAGCTCTGAGGTCGAAGCTCGAGGGGATCTCACCTCCAGCTGACGTTGATATCAGGGTTGAAGCCCGGCGAAGATCCCATCTCTAGCCAAGGTTGTGGGGGCTTCGTCCACTGCGATCAAAGCTGGAGGTTGCGCTCCTTGGGGGCGACATTGTCTCCTACAGCTGAGGTCGATGTGGGCGCTTGGGAGAGATCTGATTTCAGGGCAAGGCTATCTCCGATCTTATCTCTGGCCGAGGTCGAAGTTGAAGCTCTCCAGTCGAGGTTGACACGGTTGCTTTCTCTTACCGAGGTTGTATCGGGCAGCCAGGGGAGATCTCATCTCCTGCGGTCGAGCTTTCCTCGAGGAGATCTTATCTATGGTCGAGGTTGTCCACGGTCGCTCGAGAGAGATCTCATCTCTAGCCGAGGTTGCCTCGGGAGAGATCTTATCTCTTAGCCGAGGTTGATGCTCATGTTAGGACGAGGTTCTCCTCTTGTTCCTAACCGAGGTTGTCCACGGTCGCTCGAGGGAGATCTTATCTCGAGCCGAGGTTGATCCGGTTGCTCGAGAGAGATCTTATCTCAAGTCGAGGTTGATGTTCACGTTAGGACGAGGTTCTCCTCCTGTTCCTAACAGGCCCATGATCGCTCGGGAGAGATCTTATCTCTAGTCGAGGTTGTCAATGGTCGCTCGAAAGAGATCTTATCTCTAGCCGAGGTTGACTCGATTGCTCAGGAGAGATCTTATCTCAAGCCGAGGTTGATGCTCGCATTAGGATGAGGTTCTCCTCCTGTTCCTAACGGGCCCACGGTCGCTTGAGAGAGATCTTATCTCTAGCCGAGATTGTCAACGGTCGCTGGGGAGAGATCTTATCTCTAGCCGAGGTTGATGCTCGCATTAGGATGAGGTTATCCTCCTGTTCCTAACGGGCTGCGGGGGCACCTAAGGGCCACTGGCCTCTCCCCCCATCTCATCCTTTGTGAACGAGGCCTTCACTCGGGAGAGATCTTATCTCTAGTCGAGGTTGTCAATGATCGCTCGAGAGAGATCTTATCTCTAGTTGAGGTTGATGCTCGCGTTAGGATGAGGTTCTCCGCCTGTTCCTAATGGGCCCACGATCGCTCGTGAGAGATCTTATCTCTAGCTGAGGTTGTCAATGGTCGCTCGGGAGAGATCTTATCTCTAGCCGAGGTTGATGCTCGCGTTAGGATGAGGTTCTCCTCCTATTCCTAATGGGCCCACGGTCACTCGGGAGAGATCTTATCTCTAGCCGAGGTTGACTCGATCGCTCGGGAGAGATCTTATCTCTAGCCGAGGTTGATGCTCGCGTTAGGACAAGGTTCTCCTCCTATTCCTAACGGGCCCACGGTCGCTCGGAAGAGACCTTATCTCTAGCCGAGGTTGTCAACGGTCACTTGGGAGAGATCTTATCTCTAGCCGAGGTTGTCAACGGTCGCTTGGGAGAGATCTTATCTCTAGCCGAGGTTGATGCTCACGTTAGGACGAGGTTCTCCTCCTGTTCCTAACAGGTTGATGCTCACGTTAGGATGAGGTTCTCCTCCTGTTCCTAACAGACTGTGGGGGCACCTAAGGGCCACTGGCCTCTACCCCCATCTCATCCTTTATGAATGAGGCTTTCGCTCGGGAGAGATCTTATCTCTAGCCGAGGTTGTCAACGATCGCTGGAGAGAGATCTTATCTCTAGCTGAGGTTGATGCTCGCGTTAGGACGAGGTTTTCCTCCTATTCCTAACGAGCCCACGATCGCTCGGGAGAGATCTTATCTCTAGCTGAGGTTGTCAACGGTCGCTCCAGAGAGATCTTATCTCTGGCTGAGGTTGATGCTCGCATTAGGATGAGGTTGTCCTCCTATTCCTAACGGGCTGTGGGGGGCACATAAGGGCCGCTGTCAGGGCCTCTCCCCCCATCTCGTCCTTTGTGAACGAGGCCTTCGCTCGGGAGAGATCTTATCTCTAGCCGAGGTTGATGCTCGCGTTAGGACGAGGTTCTCCTCCTGTTCCTAACGGGCCCACGGTCGCTCGAGAGAGATCTTATCTCTAGCCGAGGTTGTCAACGGTCGCTCGGGAGAGATCTTATCTCTAGCCGAGGTTGATGCTCATCTTAGGATGAGGTTCTTCTCCTATTCCTAACGGGCCCACGGTCGCTCGGGAGAGATCTTATCTCTAGCCGAGGTTGTCAACGATCGCTCGGGAGAGATCTTATCTCTAGCCGAGGTTGATGCTCGCGTTAGGACGAGGTCTCCTCCTGTTCCTAACAGGCTGCGGGGGCACCTAAGGGCCACTGGCCTCTCCCCCCATCTCATCCTTTGTGAACGAGGCCTTCGCTCGGGAGAGATCTTATCTCTAGCCGAGGTTGTCCTAACGCGGCAATCATTGACTGCTTGTTCCCAATCATCGCATAGTTTTTGTATCCAGAAACAATATTATTTGGAAAGGAAGAATTTTATTGAAAGAAAATTACTAGTAGCGCATCCCCAAATTCTATATTTCAAGGTCGTGGTAGCGTTGTTCCTCCGCATTTCTTTGGCGATAAGTCCCAGGGTGGACAACCTCCTCATGCTGGCCTCCTCAATTTGGTGCAAGCTCTTATCGCTGGGAGATGACGAATCGCTGATGCACGAAGCTCCTCTTAGGGGCAATGTGGATGACGTTGTGAGGCGGCCGACCTTGTAGTTTGTGGTTACGGCAGCGCCCTTAGCCGATCTTTCTCTACTTCAGGCTGGTGCTGGAGGAATTTACCCAGCCGCCCCTTTCTGATGAGCTCCTCAATTTTGTCTCTAAGCTGGATGCATTCCTCGGTGTCGCGGCCATGGTCGCGATGGTAGAGGCAATACTTATTTCGATCGCGCTTCTTTGGGGGAGACCGTAAACCTTCTGGTCTTGGCAGCTGGCTTTTAACTTCGCTAAGAATTTGAGTTAGAAGAGTGGGGCATAGTTGCGGAACCTTTCGGGAGGGCTTCTTCGCATCCTTTTGTCGGGGCCTTCTTTGTGGCGAGCTCAAGGAGTTAGGGGTTGTAAAAGCTGTGGAAGAACTTTATGCCCAATTGTCGGAGCTTCCTTGGAGTCATACTCGAGAGGAAGTCCTCACTTTCCCTGGGGCGGTTGTGAGCTCGGCCGAACTTCGTCTCACCTTGTGTGAAATCTTTGTAGGGGGCTTCCTTGGTGACATAATCGGACTGGAGTTCCGCCTCACTTGTGCCGAACTTCATTCCGCCTTCCCACGAAAGCCTCCGTGGGAGGACTAATGCCCCTTCCTCGATGATGAGCTTCGAGGTGAAGTTCGGCCTCACTTGCATCGAACTTCATTCCATTTTTCTGCGAAACCCTCCGTGGGAGAACTTCCTCTGCTGCTTTTGTCCGGACTTCCTTGACGACGATGAGCTCATGGGGGAGCTCAGCTTTGCTTTCCCGAACTTCACTCCACCTGTGAATTCTTTGTAGTGGTTTCCTCACTTGAGTTCGCCGAACTTCATTCCATTTTCCCACGAGACCCTCCGTGGGAGAACTTCCTATGCTGCTTTTGTTCGGACTTCCTTGACGACGAGCTCGAGGGAGAGCTCGGCTTTGCTTGCCCTCGGGCGGTCATGAGCGTGGCCGAACTTCATCTCATCTCCTATGAAATCTTTGCAGTGGTTTCCTTGGTGGCGAGCTCGAGGTGGAGTTCGGCCTTGCTTGGCCGACCTTCATCTGCTGACGAGCTTCGAGGCGGAGTTCGGCCTCACTTGCACCAAACTTCATTTCGACCTTCTATGGGAGATCTTCTGCTCATCGTTTCTCCTTTCTAAGGATGATCGGTATGCCCAAATGCTCTTCCTCAAGGCCGGTTCCTCTCATCCTCATGGAGGGTTCGCTGACAAAGTCTTTGCCAGAGGTTGTCGCACGGCCTGCATCATCTCGACGGGGCCGCGAACCCGATCAGTAAGTTGAACTACTCTACATCTGTGGTTGCTTCGGGTGGAGCTTGGACCACCGGGGCTGCAATGGGAGCAGATGTACCCAGCGTGCAGGACGCCGATCGCCGAGTCAAAGCTCTCCTAGAGGCATTTTCCCTTCGGGAGAGAAAAGGGAGATCTGCCGAGCACTCCTTTAAGAACAATGGAACCTCGAAGGTTCAGCCCTTCCTCTAGCGCCATTCTATTGGTGCAAAAACTGATCGTCGTCGGAGGCCGCTGGAGTCGAGGCCGCTGAGGTCGCCATCGGGGACCTGCAAAATAGAGTCCCGTCCGGAGCTAGTGGGGGGTGGCTCCGGCAGGACCCTCCGACGCTCAAGTCAGCTCTGGCCAACAGGAATGGAGTGCTCGGAATGAGTTCCGAAGCTTAGAGAAGAAGAGGAGAGCTTAGAGATCAGAGAGATTAGCCTTAGCATATCGGTAGGGTCCTTTTTATAGTGGAGCTTGATGGTGACAACTGCAGCCACGTGCTGGCAGGCCGCTCGAGGTTCGATGGAGTCAGTCTCATGGGATGGTGCCGTGTGCGGCGGATTGATGGTGACAGCCATCGCCGCCTGACAGTGGGTCGCTATCGCTTGTGGCGGACTGATGGCGATGGCTACAGAGCCAACCGAATGACAGGTTGGAGGCCTTCGTATTTTGGAGTTCGGGCTCCTGAAGAGGAAGCTTGGAAGGAGTTCGGCTCCCATAGGCGTTTAGCCGGAGGCATGCAGCTAAGGCTCGTCCACTGAGGAGTTCGTGTTAGATATATGTGCCCTAGAAGCCAGAATTGGCTGACACTTGTAATACACTTCTAGGGGCAAAATTATAATTTTGACTATAATTAATGAAATGGGTTATTTTCTATCACATATGTGTATTTAGTGTCTGTGATACATCCTTTGAGTTAATGGTAATGATAATTCATATTTTCAAGAGTTGAAAATTTAAGACATGAATAATCATTATTAACTCATAAACAGCTCCCGACCATAGGATCATCACGAGGATGGTGATTGATCCGGAAGGTTGGTGTACGATCGCTTCTCTTTAGTAGATGAGTCTTGAGTCTACGGTGTGGAGACACCGGAGCGAGAGTACAGGTACTCGTTAGAGAATGAGGGCACTGAGCGTGACCACCTCGAGTAGTCATTAGGGAGTCTACCTTCTCGTCAATGACTGACTCGATGCTGCAGTAGTGTGTCTGGTTCTTTGACCTGAGATGCATCGGCAGTTCACCTTGAGGGTGTTATAGTTTGACTACACCATTACTCGATCTCCTAGCCATATGGAACCCTGAGGTGTATGTTGGCTGTGACATGTTCATTGTAGGAACTGGATTGCATCAAGATGGGATCTATCTACCTCGGTGGTAGAGGAGTAGCCCTATGATGATCATGAGAATCAAGTCCAAAAATCCATGGCCATGGTAGAGTGAAATAATGAAAGAGTTTCTATTTAGATTTTCACATTGGACTCGAATCGAATGATTACATCATATGACAGAGACTAGGGTTTGACGAGTTCACCTTAACCCTAATCTGATCGGGGCTCAAGATAGAAGAACTGAATCACACAGGTAGCTGCACCAAGAGGTTCGCATTCAGCTCTGATGGGTTGCCACCATATACTGCTAGGTGTCACTGGTGGATTTTGGGAGCAATTAGAATGATTTAGATGATTGATCATTCTAGCTGTTCGAATCAGAAGAGTTCTGATCCATCGAAAGGAGTTTCGATGATGTCTATGATAGAGATCATGACATATCCCATTACCATACAGAACTGAACCTAACTGGGTCACACAAACAAGGGTTTGAATCTGGTGATCATTAATTGAACTGATCTAGTTCAATTGATCTGAATGAGATTCAATTAGGTTCAAGGAAATCGTGCTAGCACTCGATTGAACCTAACGTTCTTCTTTTACTATCATAAATAAGTTGTCCTGACTGAGCCAAAGGAGTTTGTGCTCAATCAGAGGCCTTCATATGGTCTGACTGGAGGTTGTCCAAGTCAGAATAGGTTGTCTTATTTGTAAGACATTACCTGCCATTTTTGGTCACCTGCCATTTCTTGTTCTTTGACTTTGGTCAAAAGTCTACCTTTGACTGGTCAAACGTTGACCATTCACCCTTTGACTTTTGACCACATGTCATGCACCTATTGGAGAGCTGGTGGGGGCTTGTCCCCCTGCCAGAACCTGGCAAGGAGAAGGGCGCACGCCAAGGGTGGCGTGAGCCCAAGTAGGAGGCGCCTAGGAGTCCTTGTTGGACAAGGACTCCACCTCCCTTTAGGATTCCAATCAGAGTTCTACTAAGAATCCAGTTTGACTGGTCTTAGGTGCCCTCTAAGGAGGAATCCAGGGGTCTCTTTTTCAACCAATCAGATTTAGATCTGATTTCACAAAGGGTTGTGATTGGTTGAGAGGAAGAGGAGTTGGATCACAAGAGGTCTATAAATAAGACCCTGCGCCCAACCCTAATCCTAAGTGAAAGTGAATTCAATAGAGATTTCCCACACCCAAGGCTGCCTCTCCCCTCCTTCTCCATGCCATAGTCTCTTCTCCTCTTGCTCTCCACGTCCAAAAGGTGTTTTGGACTTAGTTTGGTGCGATTCAGATCAAGGAAAGGCGATCAAAAGCAAGAAGGCTGCGCTGCTGCAAAAGGACAACTGCAAATCTTCAAAAGAGTTTTGAAGATCCTCCAGATCAGATCCAGATCTGATTTTTGGAGGTGTGATAGAGAAGAAGAGGATCTCCAGATCCAACCTAAGTGGATACCGGTAGAGGCCAGGCGCTTGTGTGGCTAAGATCCAGAACCTTCCGCTGCAATCAGGATCATCTACAGGGTAATAGGATTACCCAAATCAGGTAAATTGAATTTGATTTAATTTATCTTGTTTTATTTTATTTATTAAAATAATAAGAATCAGATTTGAAACATATCAAAATCTGATTGAGATCAAGAGAAAAGTTTTGAAATATATCTCTTGATCTAATCAGATCTGGACGAACCTGGACCGGGAATCAGGATTTCCCTTCAACTGGTATCAGAGCCATGGTTCTAGATTGTTTAGATCTGATTTTAATTTTATTGTAATTAGAAAATAAAGTGATTTCAGATGTCACATGAGATGTGATCAGATCTGAAATCAGAAAAATTAAAATTAAATAATTTGGATCTAAGAACATGAAGATATGCATGACTAGTTCTAGAATAGAATAGTTCTATAGAATAGTTTTGCATGTCTTTGATTTAATCTGATTAAATCATATTTTAGATCTTCTTATTTACTATTTTTTGATATTATAAGTGTTATAATAACATCTGATAAACAGCAAATAAAAAATATTTAATTTTAAATATCATATGAGATATGATAGATGCATGACTAGACTAATTGTAGAATAGTTCTACATAATTATCTAGATTAGAATTTATTTTGATTAGATCAATTTAAATCTAATTTTTCAGATTATTATGTGATAATTTAGATCTAAAAACATGCATGATTATGATACATGAGATGTATGCAAAATATGCCTTGGTTAGATCTAAATTTGTATATGAGATATATGATATAGATCTATAACTATTTTGTAGATTTACATGTTCCTGATTAAGGCGTTCCTCTTGGCCGTCCGATCATAAGAACGAAGAAGGGTTTAAAGGCCCTCTCTTCCCATTCGATGGGGTGTTCTTATGATGTGTAGGGGTGCTGCATGTTCGTCCTTAATCAGAAATCCAAAACTTACTTTCTGCAAAACCCTAGATCCTGAAACCCTAGGATTTATTGTGCATATTTTGTTTATGAACCCAACTTAATTAAAAATTAAGTTTATGAAATATTAATTAAGTCTAAAATTGAGAATTTTAGATCTAAGACATATTCATAATACTGGGTTCGGGCTTGGGTAGCTCAATTAGGTCTAAGCGGTTGATCAAATCGAATCAAGAGTTGGCTAGATGGGATCAACAATGCTTAAATTGACCAGCCTAATAGGATTAAGTCTGGGTCAAGGTCGAGTCACAATCAAGCAAGACCTAATTAGGCTCAGAGGTTAGAGTCTGGATTGTAGGCTAACCCAATTGGTTCTGACTCAACAATTTGGTGTCTAAGGTAAGTTTGGCACAGACGACCGACTGGTTTTTAATTGGAAGCTACTCGACCTGAATGCGTTCTTGTGCGAGTTAACGGCATATTCCTTCCACCGGTCTCACTTACCTGGCCATATCTGTTGACACAGTTCTGATCTGAGGTGGTCAATAATCCGAGCTGACCCATGCCACTAGGTTAGTCATAATTGTTATGACTAAGCCAAGTCTAGTTTAATGAGACCTGAATCAATTCTCCCTAAGAAAAGATTAAGTCCGAGGTCTTCCACCATTGTAGACGTGCGGGCCCTTCCCGGGGTTGATTGTTCTCGGCTGGATACAGTGGCTCAGTTGCACCGGGAAGACGCAACCATGTCTATTAGGCATTGGATGCTATGGGCTGGAGGATGAGTTGGGCTCAATATTCCGGATACGGTGAGAGACCCAATTAGGAACCCAGTCTATGCAAATGGTGGGTCTGACTTAACTAAGGAGTGGATCAATATTCCGGATACGGTGAGATCCATGAATTAGAGACCAAGTTTGGGTGCACCATGATTAGAGAATCATTGAACAAGAGTTGTTCACTCATTGGCTAACCCATCACCAATAACTGTTAGGTGAGGTGATGAGTCAGTTGGTGAGACCGCACCACCCACTAGAAATCTTCAATCATGGAGATTTTCGCATCTCTACAGAGGGAGTGTAGGGATCCGAGAAAATAGTGGGAGCTAATTTGTTTAAAAATAAAATCCCTAAACAAATTGGTCAAGTCAAAATTACAGTATCTAACTAGAATCTTTGACTCTCTACAGGAAAATGTCTGCGTCCAACCCATTGGCACGTATCCTAGACACACATAGACTGACTGGACCCAATTATAAAGATTGGCTCAGGAACTACAAAATTGTTTTGGGTTCAGAGAAGTTAACATATGTTTTGGACCAGGACCCTCCCACCTTACCAGCTCGTCCATCCACTGAACAGAGAGCGTCTCTGGAAAAATGGATTGACGAAGACAATAAGGCCAGATACTACATGTTGGGCTCGATGTCTGATGAGCTTCAGCGCCAACATGAAGATATCGGGACTGCTCGCTAAATGTTGGCTCACCTGCAGGAGATGTTTGGTGAACAGAGTCGCGCAGCCAAATATCAAGTCACAAAATGACTTTTTAAGGCTAAGATGCGTGATGGGCAGTCAGTCCAAGATCACTATCTGACAATGATCAAGGACATGGAAGAGCTTGAGAAGCTCGGTGTGAAGTTGGACTTGGATGTGCAGAACGATATTATTCTGCAATCCTTGACTGATGCATATGGGCAATTCATCATGAATTACCACATGCATAAACTTCAAAATTCCTTGGCCGAGTTGATGAATATGCTGGTTACCGCTGAGCTTTCTATGAAAGGTTCTAAAGGCTCAGTTCTTGCTATGGAACGGACTTCTTCCAAAAGAAAGTCTTATGGAAAGAAAAAGAAGTCTGTGAAAAAGCAAAAGGTAGAAGGATCAAAGAAGAAGAAGGCAGAACCGAAGAAGAAGGTCGATGGCAAAGGAAAGTATTTCCATTGCAACAGCGACGGCCATTGGAAGCGGAACTGCCCTACTTACCTGGCCACCCTAAAGAACAAGAAGGAAGGTCCTTCTGGAGGTATGCTCGTTATTGAGTCTAACCTTACGGTTTCTTCTGCATCCAGTTGGGTGCTTGACTCTGGTTCTAGTGCTCATCTGTGCACTTCTATGCAGGGTCTTGAGGATAGCAGGAGGCTGAGGGATGGAGACATGATCCTACGCATCGATAATGGAGCAAGAGTTGTTGCAGTAGCCGTGGGAACATACCCTCTGCGATTACCATCTGGTTTAGACTTAGTTTTAAAAGACTGTTATTATGTGCCTGCAGCTAGCAGGAATTTGATTTCTGTTTCATGCTTAGCACAAGAAGGTTATGTGATCACCTTCTTTAAGGACCATTGTAACATTCTTTATGAAAGAAATAAAATTGCAAATGGTTTCCTTGTTAATGGTCTTTATCAGTTGCATATTGATGTACCTATTTTAACTATCGAGCAAAACGTGAATGCCAAACGACCTAGGGATAGTCCAAACGACAGATATCTATGGCACCTGAGATTAGGTCATATAGCAGAAGATAGGATTAACAAATTGGAGAAAAATGGGCTATTGAGTCCATTGACTTTTGAGTCGTATCCAACTTGTGAATCTTGTCTTCAAGGCAAAATGACTAAACTCCCTTTTGTTGGACATGGGGAGAGGGCCACAGATCTCCTTGCCCTAGTACATACTGATGTGTGCGGCCCATTCGATGTGCCAGCTAGAGGCAATTTTATCTACTTCATTATCTTTACCGATGATCTGTCTAGGTATGGGTATGTGTATCTTATGAGACATAAGTCTGAAGCCTTTGAAAAGTTCAAAGAATTCAGACATGAAGTAGAAAAACAAACTGGAAAACCCATTAAGGTTCTTCGATCAGATCGAGGAGGTGAATACCTTAGCCGGGAATTCCTAGACTATCTTAAGGAAAATGGCATAGTCTCTCAATGGACTCCACCAGGAAAAAAAAGAGAGAGATTAAATCTGATTGGTTGAAAAAAGAGACCCTGGATTCCTCCTTAAGAGGGCACCTAAGACCAGTCAAACTGGATTTTAGTAGAACTCTGATTGGAATCCTAAAGGGAGGTGAGAGTCCTTGTCCACAACAAGGACTCCTAGGCCGTCCTCCTACTTGGGCTCACACGCCACCCGGTGCGGCGCCTTCTCCTTGCCTAGGTTCTGGCAGGGGGACAAGCCCCCACCAGCTCTCCAATAGGTGCATGACATGTGGTCAAAAGTCAAAGGGTGAATGGTCAACGTTTGACCAGTCAAAGGTAGACTTTGACCAAAGTCAAAGAACAAGAAATGGCAGGTGACCAAAAATGGCAGGTAATGTCTTACAAATAAGACAACCTATTCTGACTTGGACAACCTCCAGTCAGACCATATGAGGCCTCTGATTGAGCACAAACTCTTTGGCTCAGTCAGGACAACTTATTTATGATAGTAAAAGAAGAACGTTAGGTTCAATCGAGTGCTAGCACGATTTCCTTGAACCTAATTGAATCTCATTCAGATCAATTGAACTAGATCAGTTCAATTGATGATCACCAGATTCAAACCCTTGTTTGTGTGACCCAGTTAGGGTCAGTTCTGTATGGTAATGGGATATGTCATGATCTCTATCATAGACATCATCGAAACTCCTTTCGATGGATCAGAACTCTTCTGATTCGAACAGCTAGAATGATCGATCATCTAAATCATTCTAATTGCTCCCAAAATCCACCAGTGACACCTGGCAGTATATGGTGGCAACCCATCAGAGCTGAATGCGAACCTCTTGGTGCAGCTACCTGTGTGATTCAGTTCTTCTATCTTGAGCCCCGATCAGATTAGGGTTAAGGTGAACTCGTCAAACCCTAGTCTCTGTCATATGATGTAATCATTCGATTCGAGTCCAATGTGAAAATCAAATAGAAACTCTTTCTATTATTCACTCTACCATGGCCATGGATTTTTGGAACTTGATTCTCATGATCATCATAGGGCTACTCCTCTACCACCGAGGTAGATAGATCCCATCTTGATGCAATCCAGTTCCTACAATGAACATGTCACAGCCAACATAACACCTCAGGGTTCCATATGGCTAGGAGACGCGAGTAATGGTGTAGTCAAACTATAACACCCTCAAGGTGAACTGCCGATGCATCTCTCAGGTCAAAGAACCAGACACATACTTGCAGCATCGAGTCAGTCATTGACGAGAAGGTAGACTCCCTAATGACTACTCGAGGTGGTCACGCTCAGTGCCCTCGTTCTCTAACGAGTACCTGTACTCTCGCTCGGGTGTCTCCACACCGTAGACTCAAGACTCATCTACTAAAGAGAAGCGATCGTACACCAACCTTCCAGATCAATCACCATCCTCGTGATGATCTATGGTCGGAGCTGTTTATGAGTTAATAATGATTATTCATGTCTTAAATTTTCAACTCTTGAAAATATGAATTATCATTACCATTAACTCAAAGGATGTATCACAGACACTAAATACACATATGTGATAAGAAAATAACCCATTTCATTAATTATAGTCAAAATTACAATTTTGCCCCTAGAAGTGTATTACAAGTGTCAGCCAATTCTGGCTTCTAGGGCAAATATATCTAACAATCTCCCACTTGTCCTAAAGCCAATTGGCTACAAGTCTAAGTCCATCTTCTCAAGGTGGGCTTCGATCTTCTACTGGCCAATGGCTTTGTCGTGGCTCTGCCACATATATCTGCGGAGTTGACTCTCTTGACCTCAACGTAACCTTTCTCAAGATAATCGCGGTATGAGATGGTATCGCCGCTCAATGTGCTTGGACTTCTGGTGAAGACCTCGGCTCCTTAAGCAAGGGCTATGGCGCCATGTTGTCGCAGTAAAGAGGAATGGCATCTGATGGCATTACTCTAATTTCTGCAGCAAACTTCTTGTACCAGAACGCTTCCTTTGCAGCCTCTGATGCAGCTATATATTTCTGCTTCCATGGTGGGAATCTGCTATCACAGTTTGCCTTGGAACTCTTTCCGCTGACAGCTCCACCATTGCACACAAATAGACTTCCAGATGTCGACTTTCGATCATATTATATCGGATATGAAGTCCGAGTCTGTGTATCCCTGAACTTGGAGTTTCTCCATTACCAAAGACCAACATCATTCCTTAGTTCTTCTCAAGTTACTTAAGGATACATTTCACAGAAGTCCAGTGTTCTTCACCTGGATTTGACTGATATCTGCTTGTGAGCACTCACAGCATGGGCTATATCAGGTCGTGTACATAGCATGGCATACATGAGGCTCCCTATTGCAGAAGCATAAGGGATTCTTGCTCATGCATTCTATTTCCTCAGGTGTGCTGGGGCACATCTTCTTGAAAGATGAATACCATGTCTGAAGGGTATTAATCCCCTCTTAGAGTTTTCCATACTAAACCTCTTTAGTACTTCCTCTATGTACATTTTCTGTGAAAGTCCTAGCATCCTATTCGGTCTATCCCGTATAGACCTTATTTCCTAGAATAAAGGATGCTGCACCTAGGTCTTTCATGGAGAATTCCTTAGACAACCACATCTTGATTGATGTCAACATGGGAATATCATTCCCAATAAGGAGGATGTCATCTACGTATAATACGAGGAAGACAACAGCGCTCCCACTGACCCTTTTGAAAACACATGGTTCCTCTTCATTTTTGATGAAACCAAACTTTTTGATCAACATCATTGAAAACGAGTGTTCCAGCTCCGAGATGCTTGCTTAAGTCCATATATGGACCTTTGCAGCTTGCAAACCTTGTGATCAATATCACTGGATGTGAAACCTAGCGGGCTGTTCCATATAGATATCTTCCTCAAGATATCCATTTAGGAATGCCGTTTTCACGTCCATTTGCCATATTTCATAATCGAAATAGGCTACAACAGCAAGCAATGTGCGAATGGATTTTAGCATAGCTACCGGGGAAAAGGTATCCTGATAGTCAATGCCTTCGCGTTGACTATAACCTTTGCCACCAGTCTAGCCTTGAATGTCTCCACATTCCCATCTGCACCAATCTTTCTCTTGAAGATCCATTTACACCCAATAGGTACTATACCTTTCTGGTGGATCTACCAAGGTCCAGACTTGGTTTGAGTGCATCGAGTCAATCTCTGACTTCATTGCCTCAAGCCATTTCCGGAGTCGATATCTGATATTGCCTCGTTTGTAGTTTTGGGATCATCACCATGAGCAACCATTACCTATGAGGAACATTTCCTCTACATCCTCTGAAATAATACCTAAGTATCTTTCAGGGGGACGGGAAACTCTTTCCGATCTACGAGGTGGAGGAGGTAGTGTTCTTATTAGCTCAACCTGATTTGGTTCCATTGGTCCTTAGCTCGTTCTGCTTGTGAGACTTTTCTCATCAAGCTAATCTGCTTTCCAACGCCACTAATCTTGAATAAACTGTTTTTCAAGAAATACGGCATGTCGACTCACAAACACATTGTGGTCTTCTGGAATGTAGAAAAATAGTATCCTAATGACTCTTTAGGATATCCTATGAATCGAGCTCTAAAGGACCTAAACTCTAACTTGTCCACTTGTTGTCTTTCGACATAAGCCGGACAACCCCAAATTCTGAGATGACTCAGACTTGGTTTCTTACCGTGCCATATCTCATACGGTGTGGTAGGAAACGGTTTTAGAGGAACCCTATTCAGTAAATAAATTGAAGTTAATAATGAATGTCCCCAAAGAAAAATTTGGGAGGTCTGTGAAGCTCATCATGGATCGAACCATATCCAATAGAGTCCCGATTTCTCCATTCTGAAACCCCGTTGAGTTGAGGTGTTC